>PITA01002634.1:0-58579 GCA_004023965.1 Spilogale gracilis | reverse complement strand
TAAATTATGAGGTTTTTCTACTCGGTGTGGTGGAACACAATCTAACCACAGCCCTGTGCCACTGTGAAGAGGGTTCCTTTGGCTCCTCCTGGTCTGGAGGGTTCCTTGGTCAGTGTCCTCATTTGAGTGTGCAGATCGGTATTAGGCTGAAGACTCTGCAGTTCTGCAGAGCAATCTCTCCTTGCCTCTGTCCTGTGAACGGAGTCCCCTTGACCTCCCAGATGCATAATTCCAGCTTTCTCACTCAGCAAGACTGCCAGCTTGGTCAAGGCTCTCCTGCTCTGTGATGGGCAGTGTGCCCTGCAGAGCACCATCTGGGGGACCACTGTCCTATTCTGCCTCATGCCCAGGATCTGAAAGCCATTGTTTTCTATAAACCATCCTCCTTTTTAAATATTTTCAGGAGGGAGAATAAATCTAGTCCTTATTACTGCATCTGGGCTAGAGGCAGAAGTTGAATCGGTCTGGGAGGTGTTCAAAATGTTGTCCATATTGTCAGTTATTTTTAAACAAAACAAAGAATGGCACCTTGTCAAGGCCCTTGTGAATGGATAAAAGAAGGCAAGACGTGGAGGCTATGTGGTAGACTTGTGTGGTGTGATACTGCCCGTGATTGATGAGACTTTTAGGGACAACTGGGACTTTGGCAATTTTATCAGATGATCCTCTAAAGAAAAAAGTGGCCAGGAAATCAAGTAGTTGTATTGAGCAGGTTTCCACAATTTATTTAAGATGTTTGTGTCACATTACGAAGAATTCTTAAAACACTATTGTTGTGTTTACTAGGTGTTCAAATGAAGAAGCAATATAATATTTATCATCTTAGATAAATTATAAATATTTCAGAACTACTATGGTCCAAAAGAGTAATGATATCAAAATATAATCACTAGTGGTTTGAAGTCTGAAGTCCTGCAAAGAAGAAGAAAAAAATTTGAAAAATGAGAGATCAGAGAAAATTGGAGGACAGTATAAAGTTAATGTTTTCACAGATTGGATAATATGTCACAAAATTCCAAGTTAAAATTCAAAGAGTGGGAATAAAATTAAACGTCTTTCATAATTACTGCTTGTCAAAGGAAAAAACTCATGCCAATGGCCGATACACAGGAATTCCATACACTTGCCCAGACTTTGTTGTTATTTGCGAATGTATTACTTGAAACAATTTTTGCTACTTAGGCAACATGATTTCATTGCAATGCTTTGTATGTTTCTAATCTTTTATATATTATAAATATATATAAAATATATATTATAAATATATTATGGTGTTGACATAGCCAGTTCCCTAGAGCAAGAATTCCTTTGCTGTCCTTAAATTATACTTGGAATTGGGGGTAAGGGGTCATGATGACACTACATCCTGCCAAGAAGATGATATCGTGGAAAATCTGCCCGATCATCCAAAAGATGAATAATGTCTCACCAACTGATTTTGTACTATGGTTACTTCTAGTGCCTATTGTCTTTGTGAAACACAAGCTCTAAATCTTGCTTCTGTTAATAGGCTGCTTTAAGAAATATCCCTGTATTACACAAAAAACAAATAGTTCATTTGAAAAGTATAGATCTGTAATTGTTAAAGAAGTTCTTGCATTTTAGTTTCACTCTTGAGAGACCTACTCACTGGAGAGACCAGACTCATGTTCCGACTAAGATGTGCATTTATAAACCATTTTAGAAAACATGCAGCTATAAGAGTGAGTTAGGTGCTGAGTATAAGAGAAAAGAGAGAAGTCAAGGACAACATCTAAGTTTTTGACTTCTATTTGTGGGTGAGTGGTGTGCCTGCAGAGGGGAACATGGGAGAAAAGATAGGTTTCTCATGAGAACAGATAGATGAGTTGAATCTGGAAAATGTTGAATTTGGATGCACCAGTTAGAGTAGCAGAGGGATGTATCAATTTGGAGCTCAACTAAAAGATCTGGGCCAGTATTGCTATCAGAATGGATGGTGAAGTATGGGGTAGGCTGTGTGGAGCAGTGTTATCTACTAGAAATATAATGTGACCCACATAGGTAATCGTAAATTCTTCTAATAACCACATTTAAAAACAAAATGAAATTTTAATGAGATTAGCCCAATGTATTTAAAATACATTCCGAACATTGCTGATGTGGCACTGGTCACATTTTAAGTGCTCTTGTCCACGTGTAGCTATTGCTGCTGTTCTAGACTCTGCAGGTGTAGAGTGAGAAAGGAGAATTGTAAACACATCTTGGCAAATCCCTGAATTTAAAGAATGGGAAGATGCAGAGCTTTAGAGGGGTCTTTCTAGATTTCAGCTTATTCACAAGAAGAGAGCAGCATTTTAAGTCTATCTCCCAGATTCTCCAAGGCATGAAACACTCAAGGTCACGTCTAAGAGATAGTATTCTTCTATCACTGACCTTGGCTTTCCTCCCCAAACCAGTATCCATTCTGAGAAAAGACATCTTCTCCCCAGGTTGCAGGTGACCTGGGGACCTCTCAACCTGAGATTTACCAGCCATCTTAATCCATACCGTGTAAGGTGGTATCACCCCGATAACAATAACTGTACACATTTAGTGACATATCCTGTTCTCAGCCACACCAAGACTTGTAGTCTTCCCAGAATCGGGGGAAAAGTAGAAGACAGCAGTACCACTCCCTTGCTTAGTGTTTTGTGGCTCATTTGCAACAATTTACATCCCAAACCTCATTTAGGCCCAGAGCCAACACTGCCAGAGACTCAAGGTTCATGGAGAGGGAAAAGAAAAGAGAGTCAACTAAGCTTCTTTTGGTCTGTATCTCTTATTCTTCCCCGCTGCTCTACTCAACTTTCTCTACTTCCTACTCAACTTCCATGTATTTTTTTCTCTTCTTTCTCCAACTCTTTTCTCTTCTCTTCTTTCTTTTGTTTTCTCCCATTTATTATTCCTTATATTTTCGATGCCCTAGATTTTATTTTATACTATATGCATATTTATAACCATTTAACTGTCTTGGAGGGATAGTTTTCTTTAATAATTGTTGGTGTAATAAAAAAGGCGCACATTTTCAGGGAGTTATGTTCACTTAGCTGATTCTAACATGGGCTGGAAATGCATGTTTCATGATCTGTTTTATTATTGAACACTGTTTTGTGTGCTGGCTTTTATTTTATTTTTATTTAGGCAATATTTTAAAACCGTAATTACATTTAAGTTTTTAATTTGCAAAATTTATTTAGTGCCTGCTGTCAGTCTTTTTCTTAAATTAAGAACCATGCAATAAATTAGTTCATACTGGTAATTATATTTTCTAAAATTATTGAAGCAAATCAAAACTAGAATATCAGAGTATTTTCTCAAATGAAGCTGAACCAAACCCATAATTTAAGTTTGTTGCTAATTCTAATTGCATATAAACACTCCTTATAGTAGCCTTATAATAGATTTCTCTACCTCTTCTGGATCATGGGTCTAGAGCTTTGGAATATCACAATGGAAAAGATGCATCAAAAACAAGTCTTTCAAATATCTCATTTTACAGATATTTATGCTGAAGCTCAGAGAGGTGCCCTAATGTGCCCAAGGTCAGACACAAAGTTAGAAGCAGAGGGAGGTTTAGAAGAGAAGAGTGAACTCCAACTTGATGGCCCCTGCTGTGTTCCAGGCATGTCAGGGACTAGATACATGCCCTTCACTGGTTCCCTGACTCCTGTTCCTTTCCCGTGTTCTAGATCTGGCTTCTGTAGTAGGTACTTGTCTATGTTCTTGTTCTTGTTCTCAATCTCTCTCTCTTTCTCTCTCTGTCTCTCTAAATCTCTCCATCCTTTTCCCTAATTGAGTCCAGAATGAAGCAGAAAGAGTAAGAGAACTATTTCCCTAAGAATTAGGTAGGGTCAGAAAGGAATTTATTATGAAAATAGCATCTAGAACTCCTCCCTGCTGAGCTCCCAGCCAGGACTAGTCACCGGTACTCTGGGCCCACCTCGTTTCTCATCATTGGCAGGCTCAGGTGACTCTTTGTCCTTTTGTCTGGCTCTTGTTTTTATGGGTTGCAGATTTTTGTGGATTTTTTTTTAAGATTTTATTTTTGTGGATTTTTTTTAAGATTTTATTTATTTATTTGACAGAGAGAGAGATCACAAGTAGGCAGAGAGGCAGGCAGAGAGAGAGGAGGAAGAAGGCTCCCTGCTGAGCAGAAAGCTGGATGTGGACCTCAATCCCAGGTCCCTGAGATCATGACCTGAGCCGAAGGCAGAGGCTTTAACCCACTGAGCCACCCAGGCGCCCCTGCTTTGTGGATTTTTAAAAATATTATGACATGGTTGAATGTTATAAAGAAAAACAATGTCAGCAACGATCTTTGTATTGCTTTTGGTACACAGGACCATTACTCTACTTCCAGAAGTGGAGAGAAAAGAGTTTTTATTAAAGTATCAGAAACTATAATGCACACCATAAAGAATGTTTTTAGAACTCAGAGTGTTTTTAAATACAACTACGAGGACAAATGTACACATTCTTAATGAGTGTAGGAATCCTATTTCTCTTTCCGCCAATGCATGTGTCTGTGCAAAGATGGGATGTTCTACCCTACGTCCCCATGTCTCCCACTTGCAGAGCACCCCTGTATTTTACCATTAAGTAGAGTAGCTCCAGCCCTCATCCCATGTGCTGTGAGAAATGTAGCAGCTCTTTTCCTCCTTTTTCTGGTCCTGCAGCTTTCAGGTTTTATATGGGGTTATTTAATGTCTTCTGGCTCCCTTTCTCCAACATCCTGCACCTGATGCCCTCTTTCATTCATTTCGCCTAAAGCAACAGGAGACTTTTCCTGAGATTTTTGGGAAATAACATGGAGGTTAGAACACACCACAGTAAAAGGAAATCGAGTTAAAATTAAATATTAGACACAAGTATCCAAAAAATTTGCCCATGATTTTCTGACATCAGGAAGTTGACATGAGGGATTTTTTTCTTTTTAATTGTTTGGCCTGCTATGTGTCCTTTAAGCCTCTTGGACTTCTCAGACCCTCTCTAGCTCTAAAATCCTTTCTTACCCTCTGTGTCACTGCAGATTTGAATCTCAGCGACTGCTCCTTTCCCTGTAAAACACTTGAGATATCTGACTCTGACCATGGACCAGATTGGCCCGCTTTGCAGAATGAAAATCGAAGCTTCAATAAACAGTCTACTGCTGCTTGTCAATTCTTAACACCAAAAAATATATATAATTTATAATTTTTAAAAAAAAAATCCCTTGGAACTTCAAAATTATGGTTGATTTTTTAACATGATCGAATTCCTAGGCAGATTTCTTTAGTTAAAGGTGGGGGAGGAGGTGGATAGAAAGAGTTAATCTCATAACTGGAGAGGATTATTTACAGTTTGGGAAAATTGTCAGCCAATATCACTCTCAATATTACTGTCCATTCTCAATCTTACCAGGCAGACACTTGTAACAAAGCATATATATATATATATATATATATATATATATATATATGCTATATATATATCACCTACTCTCTTTTCTTTACTTTCTGTCCATGTTCCCTTGTTTATCTGAATAGTTTGTACCGACCATTTTCCCACTTATTAATCATCTGCTCAGTATGGCTAATCAGTTCCAGACCTACTTACTGAATTCCTAATGTCAAATTACAGTGGTGTTTTTCAGGTCTAGAATTTCCATTTGATTATTTTTATATGTCCCAGCTCTTTGATGAAATTCTGCACATTCTCTGCTCTTTGGTACATATTAATTATAATTACTTGAAGTCCTTATCTTACCATGATATCTAATCCACTTTTATTCTTGCCTTTTGATCATTTGGTCCTGGTTCTGACATGACTGGTAATATTTGATCGAATGCCAAATTTGAGTATGAAGATTTTTGAGGCTCTGGCTGATATATTTTCTCTAGAGATATTATATAGTTTTAAGTAGCAAATAGTGTATGGACAGATCCATACATGAGGCAGAACCTCAATCAGATTCTTTAAGGCTGTGATTTAAGCTCCCCAAGGGCTGTTCTCTTTCCAGTTTCCCTTACTGCTACTGTGTTGCTCTTTGGAAGCACCTGAAAGATGGGCCTCTGCTAGGTATCCTTCTTTGGCTAGACTCCCACTCCTCGCATTTTCAACGTTGCTAAAATATTTAAATCTCTACTTAGATTTTTAGCCTCTTTAAAAAAAAAACAACAACAACTTTATTTATTTGACAAAGAGAAACACAGCCAGAGAGGGAACACAAGCAGGGGGAGTGAGAGAGGGAGAAGCAGGTTTCCCGCTGAGCAGGGAGCCCGATGCCCGGCTCTATCCTGGGACTCCGGGATCATGACCTGAGCTGAAGGCAGATGCTTAACGACTGTGCCACCCAGGTGACTCAATTTTTTAGCCTCTTAACAAGCCGTGTGCATGGTATCTAGGCCTCTTTCCTGGGCAAGTGTGGCTGAGGATGTGGCAAATTGCATGTGATGCTGGGCTCATTGCCCTGTCTTCCCTTTTCTCCAGGATTTTGGAAGCTGCAAGTTCTCCTTGCCAAAATAGCTTGAATTCCAGTATTTTGCTCCAATCCATTGAAACTGACAGAAACTCTAGGCCACGGCTTTCTGTTCACTCTCTGTACCCTACAAAGTGAATTGGAATATATCTCAAGGAAGAAAATCACTGATGAATTTTGGCATTTTCTTTCTTTCTGAAATTTCAGCCTTTGAGTCCTAGATGACTTGGTTAGTGTCCAGTGCCTTCAAAGAGCTTATTTTTGCAATTTATATCAACATTATATTTACTTTGAGTAGTAGGGTTAATTTGATATAAGATATCCAGAAGTAAAAATCCTTTCTTTCATTATTTTAAGTTACTTCTCCTTGCCTCTAGTTTTCTTGCCTCCAAATACACAGAATAACGTATTTCTGAAATCTCAACTATCTAAAGCCACTAGATTCTTTTCTTCTTGGAAAGAAACATCCAGGAAGATTAATGCAAATATAATCTTTGTACGTGTATTTATCCTTGTATGTATATCTATGTTTGTGTATCTGTCTTTTATATTCTGTCTTTCTTGTGCCCTTGGAAATGTTTACATTGTGCTTGTGGAAATGTGAATTTCTGGGGCGCCTGGGTGGCTCAGTTGGTGAAGCGACTGCCTTCGGCTCAGGTCATGATCCCGGAGATCCGGGATCGAGCCCCACATCGGGCTGCCTGCTGGGCGGGAAGCCTGCTTCTCCCTCTCTCACTCCCCCTGCTTGTGTTCCCTCTCTGGCTGTGTTTCTCTCTGTCAAATAAATAAAATCTTAAAAAAAAAAAAAGAAGAAATGTGAATTTCTCTTAGGAGTCTTTACAGATTTTTACCATTTTACTGCTTAACATCTTAGCTTAAATATATTTTTAAAAATTAGAGTTTGTAGACTCATGACAAACCGTATGTTTTTAAGCATTCATGTCTTCCCATAGAATCCTTAAATTTTTGTGTACATCTGTCCAGAGGTCGCACTGAACTTAACGGTAGAACGTTATGACACTTGCCAAAATACTTGAGGTACACTAGTGTTCCATCGGCCCAGGAAAGGGCTCTCTCTACGCTGCTGGGAAAGCTCTGTTGAATTCTTGGTCCGCATGGATGGAGAAGCCCAAGTAATTTGTATATGTCACTTCATTTTTCTTCCTTGGTTTAAACACACTTGTTTAATGCTCTGTTAGAACAAATAGATAGAAATGCATTAGAAGCACCATAAAAACTCAAACTTCAGATTAACTTGCATCTTGAAAGAAGATTTGCCTTCACAATAGTATGTATTTCATACTTTTTTATACTTTTTAAAAATAACATTGTTTAGGGATTTTCTTATTGAGGTATAATTGACATAGAACATTATGTTAGTTTCAGGTGTACAACATAATGATTGAATATTTGTATATACTGCAAAACGAGCACTGTGATATTTAGTTGCCATCCATCACCATATAAAGTTACAAAAACTTGTTGTCATGAAAAATTTTAAGATTTACTCTCTTGGCAACTTTCGAATAAGCACTACAATATTATTGACTATAGTCATCATGCTATATATTACATCCCAAGTATGTTACAACCCGTGACTTATTTATTTTAAACCTGGAAGTCTGAGTGTCTGTTGATGCATGAATGGATAAAGAATATGTGATGTGTGTATATATTATAAGTGTGTGTGCGTGTGTGTGTGTGTGCGTGTGTGTATAATGGAAGAATACTACTCAGACATAAAAAGAAGAATGAAATTGGACCTTGAAGGTATTATGCTAAGCAATGTAAGTTAGAGACAAATATTGTTTGATCTCACTTATATATGGAATCTTAAAAACAGACAACAAAACAAAACTCAGAGGTGCTGAGAACAGAGTGGGGGATGATGTGGGGAGTGGGCTTGGGGGATGGGCAAAATAGGTCAGGAAGGGGGTCAGGAGGCACAAACTGCCAGTTATACAATAGGTCATGGAGATGTTTAGGTTTTGTTTTGTTTTGTTTTGTTTTTTAGTTAAGAAATTGTACCATCCATCTTTATGAAAATTGTCATTTTGATTTCTTTTTTCATTGAACACTTTTATTTCTATGAGTTGTGTTTTCCTAACATGATATATATTGTGGGAAAATAGTTATTAAACATTAGTGAGCAGATCATATTTTGTACAGGGAATCATATGCCTCCCTTTCCCCCATTATTATTATTTCCATAATAATATAATAATAATGAATAATAATATAATAATAATGAATATTATTATTCATTATTTAAAACACATCAATCTCTTCTAACTTATTTTCTTTTTGTGAATAAATTAAAGGAAAAATACTATAAATATCTCATTATTCCTGGATTTAATCCAAACTGATTTTTTTTAAGCTAGTAAAATATATGTGGGAAAGAATTCAATACAAGCACTCAAAACATTCTTTCAATGTGGAAAGAGCTAATAGGTAAAAAAGAAAAACCCAGACATAGTAATGAAGACAAGCCACTTGGTGAAAATAAATAAACTTGCTTTTAACTCATAGGGAAAACAAGTAAGTAAACAGTGGGTGAGTAAAATACAGCTTTTAAATTTATATAAGAAAAGTAAATTTACACTGCAACAGATGGCATGTTTAATTTTTCCCTGAATAGATGAGATGAAGGATTTTGTCCTCTTAAAAAGAAATTGAGTCTTGCATGGAACAGGGATGGTTGGTGGTGTGTGCTTCCCCTGTAAGCTGGGTGGCATTTATTCATATTCCAATTTTTTTTTTAACCCCATTTCATCAGTTACTGGGTTGCAAACATTCCAGGGATGATTTGGTATTTTTTTCAACTGACAGTTTTTAAAAAGCAAGCCTGTTCAGACTCTTGCCCTTGCAGTCTCCCCAGAACCAGAGAGAAGTGGGGATTTCTCTCGCAGCTGGACAGCACTCCTGGCCTTAACCCCCACCATCTTTGCTTTGCGATTCCAAGAGTTCTGCTTTCCAGGTTTCTGCTGGTAATCCTCGGAGAGAAATACCCTGTGCATTTCACCAGCCTAGGAATGAGATCTGTTGTTAAATGCATGTCAGTATAGCTCCCCCACAGGTGAAGGTAAAATGATGGAGTGATGATTTGTTTTTTCCCTTCTGCTGAGAATCTTTAAAGATGGAGAATATTTTCCAGTAAACCAGCTCTTTCCTCTGTATGTTGTGAGGAACTGTTTATTGGTTACTAACCTGATCTCTTATTACAGGACAATGCTCAGGGAAAACTCATTTTTAAAAATTATACAGTACATTTTTGTTGTAGGTCGTGAAATGGTTTGAACCTATTTGTGTCTGATTTTTTGCCTTCAGCAGCTCAAGTATTCAAACTTGGGACCCCTTTGCTGCTATCTAGCTCACTGAATTTTCATAATATAAGCCTTTCCTCTTTAATGCAAAATATCCTAACGGACTCTTCCCCCAGAAACCACTTTAAAGAAACCTAAGGAAGGGGGGTGTTTCGATAGATAAATAGCACCGTTCCCCGCGGGGAGTGAGTTCACATATCTTGATCGGATCTCTTAGTCTCTTGTGAGCAGCAGACCAGAATACTGAACTGAGTGAATAATTCCACTGTTCGGCGTGATTGATAGTCTTGGCTCAGGAGAGCCCCGGAATTGAACTAACAGCCACCCTTAATTGTATCGCATCTTTAAAGGAGATAGCCCCGTTCAGCGAGGGCGCAGTTGCGCCGAAGGGTCATGGTGAGGAGCGCGCCCCACCTGTAGCGCCTGCCTGGCTGGAGGACGCTTCCGTTGCTGCGGGCTCATCTCTGAATCAGGTTGTGCAGCTCCTATTGCACCGAGTGATTGAGTTTCTTCTCCGAGGCTGCTTCTAGCTTTGACATTTTTGCATGCAATATTTGACATTGTTTTTGCATGTGATTTTTTCTTGCTAAATAATTTGTCTTCAGCAATGATAAGAAATACCCATATTTCAAATATATAAGAATATTCCTATACGGTTATGGTCCACGCGCATTCTCTGGCATCTAAAAATTCTCTGCATTTATTTACCTGCTATTTAGCTATTTCAAAAAAAATTAAAAGGATGAAACCTGGGGACTCCAGTGGGGTTTACTGCTTTAATTTAAAGAACCAAGGGTGTCGTAACTTCACTGAAAATATACTTTCCTTGTAACCTATATTTAAAGAATTATGTTTATTGCCTTTTAGGCTCTATGGTAACAGTAGTTAAGGAGGGGCTCCAGCAGAAATAATATAAAAAGTATAGCGTTAGCAAACAACATTACTTTAATACTTTTGAATTCTTATTAAGCTTTTGCTGAATGACATCTCAATTTTCAGGTTTAATTAAATTCCTTAAATTATATCGAAAGAGCTTCTTTTGACTGTGAAGTATACAGATGAATCAGTGGAAGAAAAATACATTAAAAGTCTATAAAATAATTATTCTGAAATAAAATGAACTTTTTTCCTGAAAGAGTAACATAGAGCAATACTTTTTATCTAGTAAAAATAGAAAATTTAAAGTAAATTTCTCCCAGGAATGTTAGGGTCTAAATGACCTTGAGATTATTCCCTGCCTGTCAAGCTAACGTATCAGAGAGCAGTGGTTTTCCTCTGGAACTGTCTAGAACTGCAGTACTTCTTGACTGACAAAGCTTTTTCTCTTTCTCTCCCTCCCTCTCTCTCATTGTTGTGCTACTGCTTGCCAATCATCCATGATAAAACAGGAGAGAAGGTTGGCGCATTCTATTCTCAAGCCTAAATTCACTTTCTCACTAACTTTGCAGACTTTATGGTGCATCCATAGGCCATGGTTTTGTTTTGACATGACACATGGGCAAAAACCCAGAAATTGAAAATAGTAATATATGAATTTCTGATTCTACCCTTAAAAATTCTGTTCATGGTAAAAGTCAATAAAGATGAAATATTGGGGCACCTGGGTGGCTCAGTTGGTTAAGCGTCTGCCTTCAGCTCAGGTCACGATCCCGGAGATCCGAGATCGAGTCCCACATCGGGCTCCCTGCTCGGCGGGAAGCCTGCTTCTCCCTCTCACTCCCCCTGCTTGTGTTCCCTCTCTGGCTATGTTTCTCTCTGTCAAATAAATAAAATCTTTTAAAAAAAACAAACAAAAAAAAGATGAAATATTGCTGAGAATACCAATTTTCATTTTTAAATGGTCTAATATAGGAGAACTAAATAGCTGTAATTTCAATATTTTTTGCATGGTTTTAATTTACTAATTGAAAAATAAATAAAACCATATGAAATAATAATTGCTTTCCCTGTGGATAAGTATATTAAAAAAGGACACTTGGAAAGTGTACATGCTTGTTGTACATTATAGGATAATCTAGCAATTTAGAGATTGTTTGCACACTAGACATCTCAAAGCAGTAGTCTATTTTAATGTGTTTTAAATTAATTTTTCAGCTGCATTAGAAAGAGAAGGACGGCTGGGTATTCAGCTGTCATGCTAGCAAAGCAGGCGTCCTGAAAGGCCTGCACTTGCCCGTTCAATGTGAGAAACGTAGGTGATATGTGAAAGTTTATCTCTACCTTCCCTTCCATGGGCTTACAGGCTGGCGAAAAAAGCTACAAAATTGCCTGATTAAAAAAAAAAATAACCCTGAGTTTCTCACTTTAGAGATGATCACACCAAATATTTAAACATGATTTCTAAAATTGTGCAAACTTTTAGCCTCAGACACCAGATCATTAGAGTAGTATTTTCTGGCGTCCACTGCTACATAATGTTTCCCACTCATTAATTTGGAGCGATTTTCTGCACTGCCTTATTAGCATTCGCTCATTAACTGAACAGGTTTTGAAGCTTACCGTGTATTAGGCTTTGTGCTGAAATGAATGAAACTGTATGGGTGAATGAAAATCTTATGTCAAAGAAATTATTAAAAAATAAATCTTGTGTCAAGTAGCTTAGAGGTGAGTATGGGAAGTAACAAGAGTAATCAAGTAAATGCAGTGCTTTAGCAAGTGTGTTTTTTGACCCTTAATCCTGGAAATTGATTCTTATAGTACTTTGTAGAGATAATTGTTGACTACTCATGTCATAGCTGTTTTTTCCTTTCATAAGTTAAGGATTAACCTGATGTTACTAATTGAGAACACTAGCAAGAAGTGAACTTAGGATGGCAATTAACCCATCATGACAAATCAGTTAGGGACCAGTAACATCTGCTAATACTAGGGCACTAGAAATATACCAGCTTTTGTGTAAATAGAGCCAATAATCCTTATTCCATGTTGTAATACCTGGACTTAAAAATCAAATTATTTTGACATTACCAGTACTTGTTCACACTTAAAGGAAATAACGCCACAGAAAAATGAAGTCAAAAGAGAGACAAAAGGAAAAAGCAAAAGCAAAATGGGCAGTTGGCTGAGTGTGTAAGGTGGCTGGGTTTATAAATAGGATAAAGGGGAAAATATTTCCAGTTCCCTCAGGAGACTGGAAATCTGCTTTAATATTATATTTTTATTTTCTGGGAATGCATAGAAATGACATGTTATTTATTTACCATCCCGAGCCTATCACGGCGGTCCCAGAGTCACTGCCTCGCATTCTCCTGAGTCTAGTTGGAGCAGAGGGGGAGGTGGCGTCACAGTCTCCGAGGCGCACCTGTGGGGTCCGGTCAGAACCACGCCCCCCAGCCTTCCTCCCTGCATGCGATCTCTCGCGTCCTTTCCCGGCTTTTCCTCTGCCAGGCTGGTGAACATATGGTGAATGTGGGGCCACCCGGTGTGGAGGGATGAGCAGGTCTCCGTGGAGGAGGCAGAGAAAGCCTGGGGGAACCCATGGAAAGCACGAGAACACAGTGGAAGGCTGTGCCAGCGACCTCGCGGGGGACGTTATGTGGTAGCGATCTTAGCATGAGGATCCCAGTGGGTGGGGATCGTTCTCTCTCATCTGCATGTCCTTGACGGTATTTTGTGAGATTTTCCTTTTAGCCACCCTGTATTGTCAAACCACTCTTAATCAGCCTCCCTTGGTAAACAGGACATCAGCCCTTCCCAGGTAATTAAGCTAGAATGTCCATCTGTCCAACGTTACTGTTGGTTTCCAAGGACTGAGATAACAGTGGAAGTTTTTGGTCTCACAGTTCCTGATGTCTGCAGGGCTTTGCTCCCTCTGAAACCTACAGGGGAGGCCCCTTTCTGGCCCCTGCCACACTCCAGTAGCCCCAGACGTTCCTTGGCTTATGGCAGTATCTCCCCCATTTTCACATGGTGTTCTTCCCATGTCTCTTCATGTAGTCTCCCTTCCGTGTGTGTGTTTCCGCATCTAGAGAAATCTTGCTTAGTCTTAGTAGGATATTAAAATATGTCCTATGATGTATTCTCTCAGATGTCCTCTTTCTCCCCTTGTAAGTGTAGGACATTACATGCTTCTCACTATGACACGGGTAAGCAAAGCCGAATCTCACCTTGTTACCTGTCACCGTTCCAAAGGTTTGGGTGGGCTTACTTGTGAATAATAGCCCAGAAGTGGAAGGCTAGACAGACTTGATCCTGAGTGCCGCGGGCCCGGCATGATAGAGGACCCCGGAGCGTCAGAAAAGCCAAGAATGGAGGAAGCCGATGTGAGAAATAGCAGTAGGTAAGGGGACAAGAGATCAAGAATCCAAGGATCGGAAATAAGCATCCAGCAAGGGCTGTTAATGGCTACCAGGTGACCACCTGAGTGTGGGGGGACCTGTGCCCAGAGGTGCATTCAAGAAATAGTTGGTGGAAATTAAGGCCCTTCGGTTTTAGGTATACTTGAGTATGGGTAAGGCTAGAGACAGATGTTCTCAGAGAGGCTTATAAGCAGCATTGGAGGGAGGGGCTTCTCATTATCAAGAATCACCTGGCCTGAGCCATGGACTCTGAGAAAGAATGAGGTGGCAACCTCCATGATTTGATCTCAGGAATCATAGGTCCTGAGAGACTCACCAATCCTTTCTTACCTCTTAGTTGATGTGCTTGGCTTCCAGACGTTCTGCGTAATTTATGCTGGTTGATATTCTAAAACTACCCTCGCAGAAAGGGAAAACCCTTCAATCTGTTACTAATCATTGATTCTAGTTATGGGTTTGCATGATCGAAGTGCAAGTTTGACACGGAATGAGAGCATGAGGACACGTGGCGTCTGAATTAGGAGCAATCCCAGTGCAGACGAAGTGTTCGTGCATCCCCGATGTCATCTTATGACCATAGACAGCTTCACCAGAAAATCGGGGACAAAGCTCTGCTCCCTTCGAGGGGGGGGGAGGAGGCACAAAAATCATATTATAAATGTCAGTTGTGCTCTTAGGTAGCATACAAAAGACATTGTAAATATGTGTGCTGCTAAAATAGAATGCATTGACTGTGAAAACAACACAAAACAAACTTGTCAAAGGTTCAGTAACCTCTCTCCTTCACTTACTGACAAATGTCACTTAACTGAGTCACTGGAGCATTGCCTGCCCCGAACTAAGGTCCCGTGTTTGTAATTGGTCCCTCTGTCAGCGCCATGTGTGTTTCTTAAGGTGAAGGGGAATTGTGTTTGGTTTTTCCCTTGGGTCTTATTTTTATTCCATTGTGTGCTTACCTTTTTGTCCAACATGCATATAAAAGAGGGTCACATGAAAAGCTTTTACTTTTGAAGTCAAGAAGCCCAGAACTTTTCTTTTATCTTTTGAGTTGAGAAAAAGTAGAATTTATTTCAATCATGAAGAATGTATATCAAGCCACAAACTCAGAGCAGCTATACAAATATAAATGAGCTGGAAGTACACGTCCAGTCATTTGCTGAAGAAATAGGCCATTTTGGGCTGTAAGGAAAGGTGGGATGAAATTTGCATGGAATTCTTATGAATCATACTTAAATTGTACTCTTAAAGGTACCAAAAATTTTGCACTAAGAATATAAAACATGCTTTAGTGAAACTAGAAAGCCATTGAAATCCTGAGAAGAATCGTATTTTGACAGAGTGAATCACCTTGATATCCTTTAGAAATTGAAGCAAAGAAAATAAATTAATTAAAACAGCCTTAATTAGACCAATGTGGTTCATGGGGCTTTTGTGGTAGTGCTTTGCAAATCTAACTAGTAAAAGGTTTTAAAAAACTATGCTAGCTTTAACATTAACTCTGTTTTATGAAAAAGAACGAATTTCAAATATTAATATCAGATATTAATATTTAAATATTCATTTAAAAACCCATTTTTAAAATAGCTCAGTTAAGGATTTTTTTACAACATAGCTCATTTGTATGACAGACTCTTGCCCACAGTGGCTCATATATAATTCTTAAAATGAAAACTGAAATTTCCAAGCACACCTGATGCATGTTTATGTATTCAGACGTCAAGCTGACTTGCCTTTGGCAGGTCTTCTGAGTGATGTGAACTACAGTGGTCATTTTTATTGTGGCATCTGCCCTGATAACCCATAGACAAATGTGCTCTTTGCTTTTAAAATTAATTTATTCGTTTGACAAATATTTATTGAGCACCTACAATTGTTGGACATTGTCTTGACATGGGGTTCAGCAATAACCCAGTCAGAACCCTTTGTCTACAAAGCATGGGCCTGTGGAGGCTGACAGTACATGAATGCACACGTATACCGTGGAGCATGTTGGAAGGCAGTAATTGCTAAAAGATCGATCGGGAAAGGAGACTCAGTAGTGCATCGGGGGCGTCGTGGGGGGCATGCTAGCATAACCAGATTGATGAGGGAGCATCCCACTGAGACATTAGAGCACAGAGAGGAGGAGGGCCTGGTATGTTCCAGGAAGAGCATGGTGGCCAGTGTCCCTGGTGGAGAGTCAGGGGGAGGGAAAAAGCAGCAAGGCCATGACACCAACTCCTTTAGGCCTTGAAGGCCATTATGAGGACTTTCGTGGTGACGGAAGGAAGGGTGGAGCATCTAAGGGGAGGAATGACATGATCTGGCTCGTGTTTTGGAGAGACCCTTCTGGCTACAGGGGAACAAGGGTCAGGAAGGGGAGGTCAGTTGGGAGGTGGACACATGAACACAGGAGAAACATAATGCTGGCTTAGACCAGCTCAGCAATGAGGCAGGGGGTGAGATGTGGTTGAGTCCTGGCGTGTGGTGGCTCCAGCAGGAGGAGGGAACAGAGAACCTACGACATATGCACCAGGCCACGCCTGTACCGACTCACAACAGTCCTGCATGTTTGTAACTGACCCTGTCCCGTTACGCTGTCCGATCCACCTGCACACCAGGAACAGTGCCCAGTAAAATCCAGGAACATTTCAGCTTTGTGGCTATCACCCAGAACCTGTGCTGTGTACTTGCTTTTATTCTCTGCACAGTTCTCCTTCCTCCCAGTTTCTGACCCTTTAGCCCTGTTAGTGCATTCAAAAACCGGATTTTTCCGGCTCTTTTCTGGCTTTCTGTGTCCACAGGGCAGCCCAGCCCGCTCAGGTGCCGGTTTGGGCAGGTAGTAACATTTGCTTCTGGAGGCTTCCACTGGGGCTGCAAGAGGGTGGGCAAGGATGCAGAAAACCAGAGGGGAGAACCAGCCAAGGAGTTGGGCCAAAAATGGCATTAAGGCTTCAGGCTAAGTAGCTGAGAAGAAAATGATACAGTTGGGAAGTGAGAGCCGGTTAGGTAAGGAGCAAGTCTGGGAGCAGGTTCTACGAACAAAGCCTGGAGTGTCAAGGGTTGGCTGGCATTGGCCATGGGCTGCCTAGTGCCTGGAGACAGGGAGAGGGGGCAGGTCAGACTGCCTTAAAGCCTGACCTGTTCCTGTAGATCAGATCTTATCATCATATTTATCTTATCCTTTCCCCTGATCCCAAGGGTTAGATTTGGAGCACACAGCATCCTTCTGAATTTTTCAGGACAATTTTGGTCACTAGTGACAAAATCCCAACTCAAATGCCTAAACAAGAAAAAAATAATTTATTGGCGAACATAACTAAAAAGTGTAGGGATGATATTGCTTCAGGCTTGGCTAGTTCCAGCGACACAATGCCATGCACCCCTGGTCTCTTTTTCCATTGTTCAGGTGTATTTCCCTTGGAGTTGGCTTCACTCTTGAGTAGCTTAGCAACACCATGAGAAAGGTGATCTCTCTTTTCCAGTACTTAAAACCAAAATTTAGAATGCATCACATTAGCATGGTTTAGGCAATGTGCTCATGCCAGAATCATTTACTATGGCCTTAGGGAGATAAAATACTTTTTTGGGCAAGTGAGGACTTACTGTTGGAATTTTTGCCATCACTCGGACACCTGTGAATTTATTCTTGTTGCAAGGAGGTTGCAGTATTCCCACTGGTCGTCAGTAGGAGAGCTCTCAGGACCTTCGCAACGTCTGTCATCCCTGTTTTGTTCGTGGTGTCAGGGCTCACCAGGAACATGTCAGTTTTTAAGATTGCTAAGTAAGCTTTTGAAGGGAAGCATGAGATCCCCCAAATCCTGATTGTCTCATTACAAGTGAAGTATGAGTGCGAGTGAGGTTGACCTTGTAAGTAAACACAGCCTAGAGTCTCCATGATTTTGTCAATATCCATGACTCCAGAGTGGCACATCCCTTTATCTTCCTGCATCCTGGCCTCTCTCATCCGGTGGTCGGTTGCTTAGGTGCCTTGGATGCATCTCTTCTAGCACCAAGCTCTCCATCCTCTCCTTTTCCTTCACTACCACTGACTCTGCCACCTGCACTCCACGTCTGACCTTCTTCTCATTCTCCCAGTTTGGTTGGTAGCACTCCCTCTGCCCAGTCACCCAAGTCTTAGTCTGAATCAACCTAAGTGACCACCTTCTCCCTTACCATCCCCATTTCTATTTGCTCCCCTGGGTCCCTGCCCTTAGTCTAATGCCCTTCCAATCAGACCTAACCATAAACTGAAAACCTGACTGCAAATTCTTTTAAAGTTCTTTAAGAGACTCTCCCTTTCTTACAAGTCAAGGCCCAGGTTCTTTCATGCACCCAAGGCTCTCTACGTACCGCCCCCTGCCTAACTCTTAGTTTTTTTCTCCCACTGGGTCCCCTGAGCACCTTTTAGTGCTCTAGCCATACATTTCTTGCAGTTCCTGAACCAATGTGGTCTGTACCTTTGCTTATGGCTCTGTTCATCCTTGAACGATGAACACCTGCCCATTCTTCTGCCCAGGCTCAGGGCCAGTGGCCCTCTTGCATGAACCCTTTTCTGGCCATACCCTGTTTAATGCCCTGTCTCCTGCGGGCCCCACCTCACCCAGCGCCCCTTCTCTCTAGACTGTGCAAAATGTCAGTGATTTTATTCATCTCCATGCCCAGTTCCCTTTAGCAGGGAATAAGCTCCCTTAAAGGCAGAGACCAGGTCTTACTCATGCTTACACCCCCAGTAGCTAACATACCTGGGCATTTAATAAATATTTTAAGGTGAAAAAATAGTGAGTATATTTTTCTGAGGAAGTTGTTGATGTCACTCTTTCCTCTGAAGTAAATATCTGTGCCAGGAGACAAAATACAATCAGTGGGGACAAGGTGGACAATGACACCTAAACCAAATTCCTGGGCATGAACATCCCATATTCGGGATCATTTTTAAAGTGAAATTGCCTTCTGTGGGCCCTGTTTACCTTGGCTCATAAATAAGGGGCTTTGGTTAGAAGACCTCTAGGGTCTCTCTGAGGGTTAATGTTCTGTGTTTATAAAGCTGTGTTAGTTTTTGTCATACCAGTTTGCTATAATAAAATGAAGATGTCTTGGGGAGCATTGGATGAAAGTCAAATTGGGGGAAAACAGTCATGGAAAGAAAGGCAGGTTTTCTATAATGAACTGCTTATGAAAACGATGGAGATGCATATTTGGGCAGTTGAAGATAGCTGGGGGAATTTAAAGTATGAAAAATCACATTTGTTTAGGGTATGTAGTTTTTAAGGACTAAGTCTATGTAACAAAATATTCTCCAAGAGGTGATTATATCAGTCATTAAAAGATGTTCATGTCTTGGGTGTGCAAATATCAAAATGTGGAATTTCTGATCTCTCATTATGTGATCCAACAATTGTAAGGTGCCAATGAGATTCCCGTGGATCACAGATGTGTTGTGTGAAATTTTTAGCTCAGAATAACATGAACGTAGTGACATGGAATAAAACAGAAATACCTAGAATTCACATTTAAATGTGTATGCCTAAATATATGTATGTATAAATAGCTCTTGAGATGTGTAAATAATCATGTATGTGTGACACACACATCTTTTCGTGGCCCTTGAACAATGTTTACTGGCCTTGACATTCACCAATCCCGGGAGTGTGCTTAATATCACAGAACTCTATCCAGACCTGCATATTTTCAGCATTTTTATTTTCCAGCACGATTTCATTGTAGTTGTAATATGCCAGTTATATCATGAGTTGAAACTGCACACAGTCACCTTTATGGCACTATTTCAACCTAGATAATAATTCCCTTGGGGAACAGACTCTTGTCCTACATTATCTTTGTCAACCCAGAGAGACTAGTGCAGTATCTTGCCAGGAGGAGCTGGAACTTAATAAATATTTATTCATTGAGTTGGTGGGAACTGAATAAGTAAACACAACAGAAATTTACTAGCAGACTGGTAATTTTGGAACACAAGACAGCAAAAGCAGGAACAAGGGATACTTTTAGGGTGGTTAAAATCCTGGACGACAGAATCAGCCCTGCTTTCACATCCCAGCTCTGCCATTTATAAGCTAAATAACTTTGAGCAAATTACCTAATTTCATTACAGTTCAGCTTTCTTATCTATAAAACAAATGAGTTTCTCTGAAGGTAAAATGAGATAATGTTTAGCAAAATTTTCAGCACATGGTAAACTCTGATTACTTTTAGCTGTTTTTATGAAAAGTAATCATCACAAAAATATTACGTGAGTGAAATCATATAGACCTCTTTTGTTGTTGTTGTTGTTCTTAATCCTTGGCATTTACACTGAAAGATGTGGATTTAGGAATGGCTTCAGTGAGAAAATGAAGAAATAAATTCCTGAGGAGAACACTCCAAAGCAGTGTGTACCCAAAGAAGGGTGAAAGAAAGGGTTTGGAGCCATCAAACATATTTTTCTGGACATCTGAGGATTCCGAGGCAGGTTGATTGTGCAGAGATTTTGACTTGGATTTGAATGCATTAGGACAAAACTGAGTTCCTGGAAGAGGGAAATCATGGTCAATGTCGTACATAGCAAAGTAACTTGGCCATGTGCACTAAGGAATAAGTGAAGAGAAGGCAGTTTTTCAAGCAAGGTCTTGAGCTAGGATTAAGAAGTGACCCACCAAGTGACCAATGGAGTCAGAATTATAGGTTTAGAAATCGAAAAATGATAGGAATTGATGTTTGGGGAGGTGACACTGTCATAGAATTTCCTTCTGGGAAATTCTCCAAGTAGTTTGAACACATTTCAATTTAAATAGCTCACTTTGTGCTGTAATTATTTATCTGTTGTTTCTTTCCTCTCTAGAGAGTGTTGTAGGACACAGGAACTATTAAGATGTCATTTGGAAGTGTGCCCAGTGGGGCTGGGGTATGAAAATGGAAGTGTTCCAAGGACTCCCAGTTCGGGTGGGGTAGGGTGAAGGGCAGATAAAGAAACAGATGATTGCATCAATGATTACACTTCATCCTTATGGAGAGCCAAGAAATATCGTTGAAGTGTGGTCATGGTATGAGCATAGCTACATTTGGAAATACCTACCTGATAGCATCATAGAAGATGAGTAGGAAAATACTGATGACAGAGAGACCAGAAAATAAGTTATTAAGGTCTTCAGGTCAGATGTAAGGAATGCCTTTGCTGAAGATTCTGGTTGGGAAAAGGAGAGCCGGGAATGGACGACAGGGATGAGTTAAAAGATGGAATCCATAGCAGGCGATGACAGACCTGAATTTAGACGACTGTGTAAGTCTAGTAGAGGAAGAGAAGGGATTTATACCCACTGACCTCTTCTTTTTACCTTCTGAAGTAGAAAGCAGAGGCATTTCCTGAGAATAAGGAGGCAAGGATGGACTTGTGGGCTCCAGAATGTGGGAAAGGTGTGGGATAGAAGGGGGGGACGCATCTGAATCACATAAAAGAAATGCTGTGTGTCTCTAACATGCAGATTTGCATGGTTTCCCTTGCTGCCAGGGCGTAAGAGAGAAGGGAGTTGACAGTTTAGTTGATTCAAGTTTGGGGATTTACAGAGAAGGTCAGGGAAAGCTCCGGCCTGGCTAAGCAGGTGGTCAGCAGACCCCATAGAAAAGGAGTCTGTTCAGGCTATTGTATAAGAAAATAAAAATCTGGAAACAAGAAATTTGTCTCGTTTCCTAAGACAGCTCTTATTTTGGAAAATCTTCTGTGACTCCAAGTAAGGCCAGTACCACGTTCTACCTCAGGGGCCCCAGTTCCCTTTACAGCATTCTGCTTAGTTACAATAAAGAACCAGATTGCTCGTGACTGTTCATGTGATGTCTGCTTCTGGCCCGTCCTCTCTGCTTGGTTGATCATTATATCCTAAATGACAACACACTGAGAATACAATAAATCTGTAACTCTCAGTACATATTTTAACTGACAGAATGACATGTTTAAGTATTTTGTTGCTTGGCGGTGTCTCGTAAGGTTTTGTGAGTCTGCTTTAGTTAGGAAGAAGACTAATACATTAAATTACAAGTGGTTCTTTATTGGACTATAGGTACTTTCTGGCTCATAGCAGCAACAATTTGTGTATTTACTTCAGAATTGCATGGAAATCTCACCGTGTTTAGATACAAATAAATGTATCTAAAACTAGCTTCTGGTTAACTTAAGTCTAGCCTGTGTAATTATTACAGTTATACTCAATACTTTTTGTAGTTTCTTCTTTCCCCCCTTATTACACGTTTTATTATACTAAGTGTTTTAAACTGGCTGATGCCTATAAGTGGCACACAATATGTTTTATTATAGAAATGAATTACTGCCTTAAGGATAGGTGCTTCCTACTTGGAATCTGAAAAAAAAGAAGCATGTATTTTGCTAGCATACACCTGATATCAGTTTTATTATGAAAAGTGAAAACATTAAAAAGAACTTTTCAGGTACAACTGTGTATAGTTTGTGATATCTGGTTTCTGAATTCTTATCCTAACGTCTTCTATTAAAACCTACAAGTGTGTTATTAATAGGTAAATGGTTCCATAGATTGTCTACATGACCTCTTATATTTTAGTTTAATAGATATGAACCTTATGCCGCATATACTATGTGATCTTCATACTTCAATAACATTTCGACTTTGGATCAATGTATTTCTGTGGCTGGTAAACTTTCCCTTTTTAATTACTTTAATTACATCCTAAAATGTTACTTTTCTTAGCAATACAAAATTCAATATTGAGTCTATCAAATGAGACCAATCTTAAAATCACAATGGAATATGAATATATATTTCTCAAAACAAACAATTGTTTTTATATTATAATTTTTTCTGTATTCCTTCCTCTTAAACATCAGTTATTATTCACGATATTGCTAAGGAATACTTTTATTCACATAATACTAATCCGTGGCTTATTTATAGAGTGAGTTAGTTACACAGTGCCTATCCTGTCCTCTGTCAGGTCACATCTCAGATTGTCATAATTAAATAGGCAAATAGATACCTGATGGCTTGTGTGTCTCCTTTGTGCTTCTGAGTGCTTGTCTCATTCACTGTTTTTTAAACCAGATACGTTAGGGATGTATGACTGTTTGAGATTATCTAAACATCTGATTTACCCATATCAGGTAGCAGAAACTCTCCAAAATGATATATCCCCACATATACATTAGCCAGAAATTCATTTCATGACATTATAATGAGATTGTCATATAATCCACCTCACCAAGAATACTGTCAGAACCAAGGAAATCTGCACCAGTCTTCCTCACTGAAATACTGTGAAGATTAATGAGGCATTTGTCGTTGGATTGTGCAGTTCTTCCAGGAAATCTCAAAGCAAGAACAAGATAGAACTTTCTTTTGAAAGGCATCTGTTTTACTGTCAAACCAAACTCAAAGCAGTCAGAATGATACACACTCCTGAGCTAACTTCCTGCTTTCTTGGACATGTCAAAGTATTGATGTCCCACTGTGACAGGACTCTAGTAATGAAGGAACCAAGTAGGTGGGAGAAGCTGTTACCCAACTTTCAATCAAATGATAGCTCATGAATATATATATTTCAAATAAAAGAAAGCCAGAAATCTGTGTTATATATAAATAGAAAACTTGCAAACAAGTTAGTGGAGGACAAGAGTCTTCCTTACCTAGCTCCTACTTATTCCCCGATTGCAAATGAGACACTAACAGAGGTACATTTTAACTAATTTTATTCATTGAAATAATATGTGACGTATTCCAACCTCATGAACTTTAAAGAAAATCTATTTATTACTGAGAGGTAGTTGGGCATTCAAGACAGAAAGCTAGGAGTCATCTTGGTCTCTCTCTTTCCCTTACCCCCAAGCCGTTAGTGAGCACGGTCGGTAGACGCTCTCTCCAAATGTGTCTCAGACGCAGCCACTTCTCTCCAAATCCATTGCCACCATCGCCTTGAACTCAGCAAGTGATCCTTATGTCCCTCCACTTTCGCTCTTGCCACCTGTCCCCCATCCAGTATCCCCAAGAAGCAAAAGTGAGCTTAAAATGTCAATCAGATCATTTCACTCCACTGCAATGACTTTTCATCATACTTATCTTAAAAATAAAATTCTTTACCTTCGTCTTTCTCAATAAGTTCTGTCCACTCTGGAGTTCTTTCGGTGCCTAAGAGCTCTCTGCCAGGAGTGCCTGGTGGCTCAGTTGGTTAAGCATCTGCCTTTGGCTCAGGCCATGATCCTGGGGTCCTGGGGTCAAGCCCAATGTGGCGCTCCCTACTTAGTGGGGATCCTGACTCTCCCTCTCCCTCTGTCCCTCCCTTGTCCCTCTCAAAGAAATAAGTAAAAATTAAAAAGCAAAACAAAAACAAAAAACCCTGAGCCATTCCCTGTGTGAAGACCTGGGGACCTCTCCAATGCTTTCCCTCTGTGCGGAATGGCTGGCTCTTTCCCACTACATAGATCTCAGCTTAAATATCACCCCTTCCAAAAGGTCTTTCTCGACTCCTCTTCCTATCATTGTGGACATCTCCCTCCCCACGTTATAATCTTAGCTGCAGTTTATTATGGTAAATTCAATGAATGGAGCGAAGTGTTTCTTTGTTAGGGCGCTTATCCGAAATTGTGTGCCTGCGTGTTTCGGGTCTCCCAGAGAGAATGTAAGCTCTCCGAGGGCAGGGCCCATGCTTGTGTTGTTAAGCCCTGGCTCACTGCCTAGCACCGTGTTTACACACAGCATCAGTGCATTAATGAATGAAAGGTCACATGAAAAGTGCCAGGAAGTTGGATTTCTGATATATGTTATGTGCCGAGTGCATTTACATAGAGGTGGTTGGTTGGATGTGAGGTCTGACAATGACCATTTGAATTAAATTTTCAGACTCTGTATGGAGCCGTGCCATGCAAACAGTTCCTTCTTACGTGGATTAGATTTTTGGTGAAGAGGGCCTCATTTTCTTTCTTTTTATTTTTTTAAAGATTATTCATTCATTTATTTGACAGAGAGAGAGAGAGAGAGAGAGAGAGAGAGAGAATGAGTACAAGTAGGTGGTGGAGCGGCAGGCAGAGGGAGAGAGAGAAGCAGGGAGGCAGGGCTCACTCCCGGGACCTGGGGATCCTTAGATCTTGACCAGAACCGAAGGCACATGCTTAAGCGACTGTGCCACCCAGGCGCCTAGAAGGCCTCAGTTTCTCCTCTGAAGGAAAGGAAATGAGAGCAGTTGATCCATAAGATTTCTTCCTGCTCTGAGGCCCTCAGCCATCGTGGAGCTATCCCCCGGGGGTTGTGTAGATGCTGCCTCCACCAGAAGCCACTGGAAACGCCACACGTGGCTAAGGCATGTCTCCCTGAATGAATCCATGAGCACATCTGGAGTAGACTTTGTGTGGGGAATATATTGGTATTTCCAAGCTCTATTTGGGGCGCAAACCTGAGGTTCCATGGAGTAGGTTACCCTGCAGCAGGCAACAGTACTGAACCTGCTGTAGCTCACGGGTCCCCATTGTCTCATTAGCAAGAATCTCAGCTGCTCTCGAAGAAGCCAGCTGCTTTCCTAGGCAGCGGACAAGCACGCACATGTTTATAGTTTTGCTTCCCTTGCTCCCCCTCTCACTTTCATCCCTAGCCACTGCACCCAAGGAGAAGCATGACAAGTAAATATCAGATTAAGAAAATGCTTCTCAAAAAAAGGGAAAGAAAGAAGGAAGGAAGGAAGGAAGGTAGGAAGGAAGGAAGGAAGAAAGGGGGGAGGGAGGGAAGGAAGGAAGGAAGGAGAGAGAGAGAGAGAGAGAAAGAAAGAAAAAGAAAAGAGAAAAGAAAAGAAAAAAGAAAAGAAAATGTATTCTTATTAGTTGTGTGTTCAAAACAACTTTGGAAGCAATCTAGGAGTATCCAGCAGTATCTTTTCATAGACTTTTATCTCTCGGAAGTTGTTGAAAGAGCTAAATTAAAGTTCCTGTCATTAATTCTTGTTTTGAACACTGTAAATCAAAGGAATGAAATACTTCTCCTCACAATTCAGATCCCAAACAGATAAAAATTACAACATAAAACAAAATTTAATACTGGCATTGTCCCTGTCACCTAAGCCATATATCCTTGACTGAAGTAATCAACAGGAGGGCATGGGTGTGCTGTGATTCAACATTGTCTCAAAGCCTGTGGTGAATACATTTCACTTTTAATATTTCCACTCGTAAAAGTGAATCTGGGTAAAGACGGGGACGTCATTCTTACCTGACTCTTCAAGCTGTGCTGGTTTTGATCCAGTCTCTACAGCAGTTTGCAGTTTCACCTCGTAATGCCAGCTTCCCTAACGTAGCTTCAGGTTGTAAAGCCTGAACTTCCCTCGCTGTCGCGGGGCATTCCTGGGGAAGGCTTTTTATTTGTGAGTCGTACTTGATGCGAGTCTCAGAGAGGCGGGGTGGGCAAGTAAAGAACTGGACAGAGAGGAACAGCGGCCAGATGCTGTCTGGGCCCTGACGGTGATTTGTGGAGCCTCCTGTCACCTTCCCTATCTGCGCGGCACGTTCACCCTTTACCCATCCAGGTGGGGATCACGGGCCCTATTGTCAATCCCAGTAACCTCTGAAACCACTCATTATTGATGCAGGGCTGGAAGTGATCAAATGTGCCTCACACCAACCACGGCGAGTCATGGGATCTGTAAGCGAGCATCTACGGACTCACCCAAATGCCATGGGAGGACCCCAGTGTCTGAGCACAAAGAATTTATACACAGCATAAAAGAGAGACCACTAAAATGTCGCAGCCTCACATTTCCTCGCAATCACCTTTCCTGGGGGCGTAGATTCATGGTAACCATGCCTCCTTCTGTAGAATTGTACCCCAAATTGCAGAGGTGCACATAAACAGGGTCCATATTTTACTGGAAAATGTGGGTCAAAAGAAAAACAACCTGTCTGCAAACTAAATTTTCCTAGATGAGGTTTTTAATATTTCCAAACCACAAATGATTATTCTTTCCCGTACAGTTAGCATTGGGGGTGAGGGAGGGGTGCAGGCCTCTGTCACCAAGCCCTGCTCTGCCCGGCTTCCGTTAAGTCAAGGACAGGTTCCTCCCATTTCTGTACTGAAGGTCACTGCGTCTCCAGGGCTCCTGTAAAGGGACCTGCCATGTGTTCACGCTGCCTTTCCTCTCTCCCTTCCCATGTCTTTGCGCTGTTCCCAGAAGACTCACCGTTCTCTCAAGAGACACATCTGTATCCCTGTGACTCAGCGGCCACGTGTGGGCATGAGGGCTCTGAACCCCATGTGGGGACAGGTCAGGATGACAGAGGACAAAGAGCTGGGCCAGAACCTGAAAACCAGCAAATAGTTCCAGTTCTCTTGTTGGTTTTAAGATTTTTGGTGAGTCTCAAATTTTCAAAACTCAGATTTCCTCATCTAAAAAAGATGAAGAGTGCCCACTGCACCTGTGCAGTCAAGTGTAACCCCTGTTTTCTTCTGGAGTTCACTTCCTTCATTGGCTACTTACCATGATCAAATCTGTGAGTGTCCACCACAGATCTGAGTGACCTAAATAAGTGGCATCCTCTCCACCAACGGCAGCGAGGAACCATGTGTCCAAGCTATAGCTCCATGATCAACCATGAACTGAACACATTGCTTCAGTCCACTCCCCTGCCATTGAGAACATTGGGCTTATCCAGCCCACCACCTCTACCCTCCGATTCCACCTGGACAGCCTCCACTGAAGTTCAAGTATGAAGTTCTCCCAGCTTGAAAGATGAGGAGATTTCATAACACAGCTGCTGAACCCAGCTACCTCAAGGCCAAGTGTAGCTTCTAGAGATTCTATGTAGTGATCTTACAGAAAGCTGGGGAATTGCCTACTCAATATTTGAATAGTTTCCTTTACCTAGCACACTAATGAAAACCATGTGCTCTGACATAGGAGAATCCTGAAATCCTAAAGCGGCCATCATGAATTTTTAAATTTAAATGCCTATTGTGGCATTTAGGAATCCCAGTGTTTACTAACAAATGACAGCTTTTTATAAATCTGATTCTTTTATATTTAATCTACCATGTAATTAATACTCATGTAGAAGCTCTGAACTCAGAAATAAGGAATAGGTTGGGAGGGTCTCCTGGTAGGTAGAAACTTGATTTTAAACCTATACCATTGACAAAGGAAACAAAAATTCTAGAAAACAGACAACTGAGTATCGTTTCAAGCAGGGGTCCAGCCCCAGCCCTGACATTAGAGCTGGTCCATCGTGAGACAGCAGAAAGGCGTGCCTCTCTCTGGCTCTAGTTCTTTGTTGCAAAATTAGTGAAAGGGGATCTGTCCTAAGTAGTTCACATCATTGCCTTGAAACTCAAATGAAAGAATGGATGTGGAAATGCTCTGCAAGTGTGATGAAGTCTTTTCCTCTCACCATCTCGCGCATGGTGGCTCTTGTTTTAATGGCAGCCATTGTTCATAGGGCCCACTCTCCCCACCCCCACCCTTGTCTTCATATCAGGTTGATGACTCCTACTATTGTTTTGTAACAAGTCAGGCAATCCTTTTATTTGAAATGCTGCATCATCTTGTCTTCAAAGTTGTTAGCTTTCCTTCTTAAAATTCTCTTCTGAGTTCTTCCCCCTAGGTCAGATATCCCAGTATTATCTACATTTTTTCAGGTGTCATTCAGCATATTTATGATGCAATAAACCATTGTAGAGACAAATAAGTTATTATAAAGTCATCAGTCATGCTGCTTTTTACAAAACATCAAAAATGGCTTGTATGTGTGTATGAATGTGTGTGTGTGTGTGTGTGTGTGTGTGTGTACAAAATGATGTATCTTTTGAAGAACAGAAAAGTAACTGTGGGAATCCCATTATTTAGGCAGAGGGGATGAAATGAACAGGGTTTGCAGTCAGGAGAGAATTATAGCTTTCATAAGGAAAGAAAGAAAATGAAACGATCCCCAAAGCTACAAATTTACTCAAGTTATTGAAATATCCCTTAGTGATTATTTTCTAAATTTGTTCTTAATCAGTTATGCTTTTTCTTTCGAAATTTTAAAAGACAATTTTGGACAATTTTCTGCAAGTGAAATCATAATTGATAAAATAGTTTAAAACTGTGAAATGGTTTTAAATTTTAAAATATGGTCTTTACAGACTTACCAAAGCTTAAATCAAAAGAGAATGTTGCAACCATCATTTCTCACTGCAAATGTAGGGTGTGGTGCTACCATATGTTGTCTCTATAATGAAACATAAGAGGTACAGTGGGTATAATTAATAGCAAGTCGTTTTTACTTTAAAAATTCCAAAAAAGAATATATTGAAAAAATATTTTTTCTTACAAGAATTCAAAATATGATGCCAAAATAATTCTGAAAAATATAGCCACCTATCAATGTTAATGTTTTCCTACTCTAAGAAAGTTAATATACAAAATTTTAATCTTATAAATTAATATTACAGCTATCACAAACAGATTCTTTGCTTTTGTTTCCTTATAGAATTTTTAAAATTGTGAGCTCACCTCCTTCAGTTACAATGATGTATTTTGTAGCCAATTTCTTCTGGCATATGGTATCTATCCATTATATACCACTGGAAATATGCCATAGTTTCTATGACCTCTTTGAGTTATATTAAATACCAATATTAGTTGTTATACAGAATTTTCTGCTTTGTTCCTGCTTCCTATTGACATGCCTTCTACTTCCTCCAGTAATAATGATGGTGATATCAATAATAACTAATACTTCTGTAATGCTCTGTATGTTTCTAAGAACCTTATGTTAAATCCTCAGAACAGCCTGATGAGGTACCTATTGTTACCTCCTGTCTTAGAGAGATTAAGTCACTTGTCTGTTTTGTGAGTAGTTATCAGTGAGTGGCCCTTGGGACTTGAAACCAGCCATCACCCCCAGAGTCCCTGTCCCAAGTCACTGCCATTGGTTAGGGTCCCATAACAATAGCTATCTTTCCCCTGGCTTTCTGTGAGTCTTACGGGAGTGAGCTCTCCGGCACTCAAAATCTGTTTTCTGCCTTTTGCCGAAAACTTAGAGAAAATCAATGTATGTGGTGGAATTTCAAAGGCATTCCTATAGCAATCCGAGTTGACTTTGTTGTGATCTTGTGTCTGACCTGGAGCCTGCCTAGTACTGTGTCCAGACAGTCAGTCTGCTGGTTAAGAAGCATATTTGGGAGCTATGAGCCAACAGATGGGAACTCAGGCTATGGGAGGGACCCAGTCACCTTCATGTCAATTGCTACTATGATCTAAGCTTAATTATCTTAGTAAAATTAAAACATGATATTGTAAGCATAAATATGCCCTGATGTGTAACAAATGAATAGCATGTATTATTACATGTCTTAAAATATAAGGTGATACTGTGATAAGCACAATAGGACTACATAAGAAAATTCATCATCTGGACTTAACCCAAATTCATTTGTATAGGATATCTGTTCTTAAGGCTTTGTTTTATACTTTAAACGCAGTAAAGTGTTTACAAAGCATAACGCACTTTACTCATTTTTCATGTTTTACTTCAGCTTCTCCATTTATTCTTTTTGCTCTCCAAACCACTTTTCACTGAAGATAAGTTTGCTGACATACAGCATAATTACTCATTTTTTCTCAGTTACTCAATTTTGCTTACAATTTTTGTATATTAACAACAGTTTTGTTTAGTTTATTCTTCATAATCACCTCAACATTGTTTTGTTATTGATTTAGCTCTATTTTTAGGAGTAGCTGGATCTAAAATAAAGAATTTAATTCAAATAAGATCTTTTCCTTCCTCCCTCCTTCCCTCCCTCCCTCCTCCCCTCCCTTACTTCCTTCTCTCCACAAACATTATTACTACCATACTGAGTGCCATGCTGTGAATACAAAGCTACAATTACAAACCTGCCCTCAGGAGGTCCCTTGTGCAATGAGAACACAGTATATTACAAGAACAGAGAGGGTCAGAAGGATGCACAGGGGTGTGTGTTTGAGACAGGATTTGAAATATGGGGTGTGCAGGGAGGCCATTGCTGCACAGGGAGGCTGAACAGAGAGAAGGCATAGAAATGAAAAAGAGCAAGTATGTATTTGAGAAATCCTGAGAACATGAGGAGTGGGCAATTCACTGTAGTGAAAAATGACAGTAACAGGCACGAGACAAGATTAGGAGGAGTGATTGCTTCCAGAATATGAAAGGCATTGTGTATCATGTTTAACGTTTAAATTATATTCTGAAGGTCTGAAAATCCAGTAGAGATTTTCATGTAGATGAGGAAAAGTTTTCTGTGTTTTCAAAAAAAATAACTTTGGGAACAATTGTAAGGATGAATGCAGGTGAATGGTGTTGGAAGGTGTGGATGAGTCTAGCCATACTGAGAACAGAAGAAAATAGTTGTATTGTGGGTGGAAAGATGAGAAGAGCTTGAGAGATATTTTTAAGTGGAGATGACAGGACTTTATAACTGATCAGGGATGAGTAGGTAAGAGAGGTAGTTGAAAATAGCTCTCAGTTTTCCAGATTAAATGACTGGGTAGATGGTGCTGTCAGGAACTATTGTGAGAGTCATAAGAAGAAGAGCATATTGAGCACAAAGCTAATTCAGGTTTAGAAATATTGAGATTGAACAGTGTTAAGGTATCCAAGTTAAGATATTAGGTAAAAAATGGTAATCAAATGCTGGAGGTGAGAAAAAGGACTTAAAGCCAATTTGTAGATATGAGAACCACTGGCATTTTAGTCTGCTCAGGCCACTATAGCAAATGACCGTAGAATGGGTAGTTCAAATAACAAACATTTATTTCTCAAAGTTCAGGGGACTAAGAAGTCCAAGATTGGGGTGCCAGCAGGTTTGATGCCTGGGAAGGGCCTTCTTCCTGGCTTTCAGAAGGCTTCCTTCTTGCTGGGTCTTCCTGTGGTAGAGAACAGAGAGAGGAGGAAGCAAGTTTTTCTGTCTCTTATAAGACCCTAATCCCATCATGAAGGCTCTACCCTCAAGGCCTAATCACCTCCCAAAGACTCACCTCAAATATCATCACACTGGGGTTGGGAGCTCAGAATATAAATTTTGGGGAGACACAAACATTCTGTTCATGACAATTGGCATATAGTGTTAATTGAAACACCAGGCAGTTAGCTGGCTTCTTGGGAAAGAGTGTGAAGGACTCATACTAGGACCAAGGGTTAGATCTTGAGGACAGCCAAAGCTTCAAATACAGAACGAGGAGAAGGAGCATTGATATAAACTGAGAAGAAGCAGTCAAGGAGGTGGAGATAAAAGATTTATAGATGTTAAGATATAAGTATCAAATACCTTCAAAAAATGAAGTATGATAGAAATTTTTAAAGTACTTCCGTTTAACAAAACTCAGTAAAAGAACAACGGTTCATGATTAAATACTAAAGTCATTGGCAGTAAAATTTGACACAAGGCACATATGCCTGCTTCCATTTCTATTATTTAACCTTGTTTTTAGAGATGAATGTAATAAGAAAGTATAATGTGTGATGTAAATAATGAAAAGACAAAATTATTTTGTTATATAACTATATTATACACCAACAAAAATAACCTTAAGATACTCAATTAAATATTATTGGAAATACCAAATGAATTTGGTAAGATGGATGAATATAAAATAAATATACAAAATGAAAGTGCTTTTCTTTATTTCAATGACCCCTGGAAATAAAAACAAGGAAGAATCACAAAAAAAGCAAAACCAAACCAAACAAAAACTACATACTTCCTAAGAAAAAATACAGCAAGAAATTTCAGAACCTAGGTTAAAAAAAAAACTATAAAAACATAATAAACATAAATTTAATAACATTTATATTAGTAAGTTTTTTATTATATTAATACTTAGAACTCAGTAAAGATACTTTAACTGTAGATTAAAGATGAAAGATAGACCCAGAGAAAACATATTTGTAAACATTTGGCAAGCAAATAATATCACCAACATAAGAATATCTTTTTCAAATTGAAAATAAAAAGGTAAATAGCACCAATAAAAACAGAACAAAAATTTAGCCAGGTAATAAATGTAAATTATTTAAAAGTTGATATTTAGAAGTTGTTCTTCTGTTAAAATAGTGCAAATTAAAAATACCAATGAAATGCCATTTTCTGTCATTAATTTTAATTAATTTTAAATATCCAGTGAGTAGCGAATCTTAGCTATAGCTGGGTTCTTACCTGATAAGTTCGTGATGGCCATTGAAATGCTAACATTCCAGTTTATCCATTTGCAACCTTTAGCCCCTTCTTCTTTCAGAACCCTATCTCACCCTTCTCTCTACACAGACCCTTCCAATGTCAAAATGCAGTAGTTAGAGGACAAATGCATGACACGGGATGTTCTTCAATGTCCCTGCTTTGCTTGTTGGATATTTGGAATATTATCCCTGGGACAGAGTGTAGTAAACTAGGTTTTGGCTTATAATACAGGTGGAAATACAAATCGCTAAAACTTTTTTGTAGATAAGTTATGTGACTATATCTATTACTTTTTAAACACTTGAATCAGTTTATATTTTGATCTTATAAAAATAAAAGCACTCACATATAATCATATATGTATAAGTATGTTTATAACAACATAGTTTAAATACCCAGACACTATAAACTACATGAATGCATATCAATTAGAAAACAACTGAATTATAGTATGTTTATAGAATGGAATATTTTATACCTATTTAAAGAAAAGATTAGATGTATGTGTTGACCTGGAAAGATGTCCATAATGCATTATTTAAAAATTAAAACTACCATGCGTAGAAAAAGAAGCATGTCTCTCTGGCTGACTAGCTTTCTCCTATGTTCACTCATGTACACACAGTGTAGGTATACATATGTATATATGGTGTGAGAACTAAAGTGTATGAGCAAATACATTCCCAGCTGTGGGAGGAATGGGTGCAAATAGATATACAGAGTATTATATTTCTCTTCATTCAACTGTATTTTATAGATTTATTTAATAAGCTTTTTATTTTTTGGCCTTCCCCCCCAAAAGAGTAGGGAAAAAAAAGATCAAGAGAATGCCATTCTCTAGAGTTGAAGCAAAATGATGATTATAGTTGAGAATGACAAATTCAATGTAAGTTGTATCATACGGTGGGAAAAGAAAACAATAAAAAAATTTAGACTCACCAAATAATACCATGTTTCCTTCTATCGACCAAGTTCCTCCAAACCACTGATTTCTAACATTTTTAAGGGAGGAGGGCCCTTAGGAGAATCAGATGAAACTCCTTTCTCTGTTAAAAGTGCATGAATTTTCAAATCAATCGATTGCATGCAACTGCTAGGTTTTAGGAGCGCCTGTTCTAATCTTCTGATTGTTTTCATTAAAATGAATAGAAAATAAGTTTAAAGCAAATATTCTCTGGTTATGTCTACTCCTGGTTTTTTCCCATTGTTTTGATGATAACCAATCTTTAGCATCACCTGATTTCTTAGGAAGACTGTGTTTATTTTGCTTTTAAAAATTTAAAACTTAATTCAACCCAGTTTTCCCAGTGCAAGATTCCTTTACTCTCCTGTTAAATTTTCCACCAACCAAACCAGACTATTACTAATTCCCCAAACACAGTCTAAATTTTGGGAGTTGATTTCTTTGATCACCTTTGCCTCTGCTCAAAATATCTTTCTTGCTGCCCAGCCCCTGGCCATCTTACTGCTATCGAAATCCTACCCATTCTTTTAGTTCCAGGTCCCAGTCCTCCTCTTTAACTAAATTTTCCTCCAGTCCCTCAGCTGGAATGACTCTTGCTTTGTGACCTACAGCTCTTTGTTTTTATTTCCATCATATTTCTTAGCACATCTATATAATGTTATGGTTAATTGTATAGATGTCTTATCCCATTTCCTGGCCTATTAGGTCCTTGAGAGCAGAATTCATATCTTGCTCATTTTAAATCTGCTATAGCACTTAGCACAGGGCCTTTCAAATAGTAGATCCCAATAAATGTCAAATTAAATTGATTTTGAGCTGACTTCAGTGGGAACATGAAACAGAATGCCTTTTTTGGCTTTAGGGATTTTAATGCAATTTTGCCTCTTCTCTACAAAGACATCTCTATCTACACAAATAGTCCATAATCTCTATTTCTAGCTTTCAAATTGTATCCTACTTTAGGTGATCTACTTAAATGATACCTAGTTATTTATTTTTTTAAAAATGTTATTATATTTATTTATTTATTTATTTATTTATTTATTTATTTATCAGAGAAAGAGATAGAGGGAGAGAGAACACAAACACAGGGAATGGCAGGCAGAGGGAGTAGTAGACTCCCAGCTGAGCAAGGAGCCCAGTGTGGGACTTGATCCCGGGACTCTGGGATCATGACTCAAACCAAAGGTAGATGCTTAACCAACTGAGCTACTCAGGCATCCCAATGATATCTATTTATAAAAAAAAGAGTGAATGTTATTGTTTTCTATTTTATTTATTTATTTGATAGTTCTTTTTTAAATGGTGCAAATAAATTTATATTACTTTTAAGTTGTTTGATGTAATTTCATCTCTTAGACATTTGGAATTTTAATATAATTTTATAATTTACATGATTTTTTTAGTTTTACTTTAAGTGAGTAGTCATTTTTTAGTGTATTCTCTTATTTGGATAGATAATGTGCATGGCAAAGAATACTAAAGATAGCCTAATGAAACTTTATTGTCACTTACGTACTTCTATTTAACAGTATTAGAAAGTTTACTTAAATAATATAAATTAACAGGTACTAAAATCTCCCCTTACTCACCCTGGGCTTTAGAACTCTAATATTGGCAAATAATACTCAGACCAGAAAAATAAAACTTAAAAAATTATCAGAAAATCAGAAACTGTCAAAAATTTATATTTAGAAATAATAAAGTTCTAAGAGTTTTAAAAATCTATATACTTTAATGGTGGCATTTAATAAATTAATAGATGGTCAATACAGTAACTACTTTCATTAAGCAAATTCATAATGTTAGGAATGTTCAAGGTCTTCTCAATTGTAGTTCTCATCAAAATTATGTGAAACATATACATATATTTCCTGTGTAATTGCTAGCATAACTTTAATAATAATGCATACATATTTCATCTCAGTGGGCCACAAACACAGGTCTATGCCTATATTACCCAATTTCCCATTGTTTTACCTAGTCCCTGAAAAATAAACAATGGAACATTTTCATTCCTTTGGCTCTTCAGAAGGCATTTGAGATCTAATTGCTTTTTTGTCTTACATTAGGATAATATTTCAATTGGATACTGTCGTGATGTTTTTCTATCAGGATCAAATAAGACACATTGAGATGTAGATCATAAATATGGCAGAATTAAGGGAAAATAATAATACCCTGATTTATGCATTTGTTTGTTTGCTTGTTTATTTAGAATTTCAAAGCATATTTATATATCAAATTTTTTTTCATTTTAGAAACATCCTATGGAATGACAATAGGGAAATAATATTTTATCCATTCAGCATATAGATAGAGAAGTAAATGCAGTTTGGCTATTGTGGACATTGCTGCCATGAACATTGGAATGCAGGTGCCCCTTTTCACTACATCTGTATCTTTCAGGTAAATACCTGATAGTGCAATTGCTGGGGGTCACAGGATAGCTCTATTTTTAGCATCTTGAGGAACCTCCACACTGTTTTCCACAGTGACTGTACCAGCTTGCATTCCCACCAACAGTGTAAGAGGGCCCCCCTCTCTCCACATCCTCACCAACATTTGTTATTTCCTGTCTTGTTAATTTTTGCCATTCTGACTGGTGTAAGGTGGTTTTGATTTATATTTTCCTGATGACTAGTGATGTTGAACAGTTTTTCATGTGTCTGTTAGCCATTCGTATGTCTTCTTTGGAGAAGTGTCTGTTCATGTCTTCTGCCCATTTACTGATTGGATTATTTGGTGTGTGGTAAGCATCAGCTGTGTGGTAGACACTAAACCTGATATAAATAATAGCGATATATGGTTCTGCCTTTAAAAAGTTCATCACACATTATCTATAATAAATCATACTACAGAAAAGAAAATACTATGGCAATTGCTACAATAGGAATACAAGTTGAGTATCATGAAGATAGAAAGCAGGACTGGGGAACTATTATTTTTACATTGAGAAAGAATTTAGGATAAATTTCCCTAAGGAGATGTTTTGGGCTTTCAAGCAGAGGTTTAACTGAATAAAGAAGAGAAGGGATAACTACCAAAAAATGGAACACTTGGGTATCAATCTAATAAAATATCTACAAGATCTATATGAGGAAAACTGCAAAACTCTGATAAACAAAAATCAAAGAAGCACTACATAAATAGAGGGGTACTCCATGTGCATGGGTAGGAAGACTCAATGTTGTCAAGATATCAATTATTCCTAACTTGATCTACAGATGCAGTAAAATCCCAATGTAAATCTTAGTAAGTTATTTTATGGATGCAACAAACTGATTCTAAATTTCATATGGACCCAGAATAGCCAACACAGTATTGGAGGAAAGAGTTGGAGGATTGATGCCCCCCTACATCAAGACTTACTATAAAGCTATAGTAATCAAGACAGTGTGGAAAGAATAAACAAATGGATCAGTGGAACAGAATACAGAGCCCAGAAATAGACCCCATGATATACTGTCAAGCAATCTTTGACAAAAGAGCAAAGGCAATACCATGGAAACAAAAAGGGTCCCTTTAACGTAGGGTGCTGGAACAGTGGACATCCACATGCAAAAAAAAAATGAAGCTAGACACAGTCACCCTTCACAAAAATTAACTCAGAATGTGCCATAAGCCTATATGTAAAATAAAAGAGTATAAAACTCCTACAAGATAATACAGAAGGAAACCTAGATGACTTTGGCTATGTTGATGACTTCTTAGATATAACACCAAAGATATAATCCATGAAAGACATAACAGAAGATATACAGATGGCAAATAAGCACATGAAAAATTTCTCCACCTCATATGTCATCAGGGAATTAAGGAATTGAAACAACAATGAGATAGAACCACACACCTATTAGAATGGCCAAAATCCAAAATACTGACAACACCAAATGCTGGCAAGGATATGGAGGAATAGGAACTCTCACTTATTGCTGATGGTACGAGATGGTACAGCCACATTTGAAGACAGCTTGGCAGTTTTTTACAAAACTAACTATACTCTCATATGGCGAAGTAATCCTAGTCCGTAGTGTTTACCCAAAGGACTTGAAACTTATATCCATGCAAAAACCTGCATGTGGATGTTTATAGCAGTTTTATTTATAATTATCAAATCTTGGAAGCAACCAAGATGTCCTTCTGTAAGTAAATGGATAAATCAGCTGTAGTAAATTCAGAAAATAAAATATTATTTTGTATGAAAAAGAAATGAATTATCAAGCCATAGGAAGACACGGAGGAAATTTAAATATATATTACTAAAGCCAATCTGAAAAGGTTACATATTATATGATTCCAACTACATGACATTCTAGAAAAGATGAAACTATAAAGACAGTAAAGAAGCAGTGGTTGCTAAGGGGTGGGTGGGTGGGATGGAAAGAATAGACAGAGCACAGATGATTTTGAGAGCAATGAAAATACATGATTCTATAATGATGATTGGATGTCATTATATATTTGTCCATTCTCTATGGAGAATGTATAACACCAAGACTGCACCATAATGTAAACTATGGTCCTTGGGTGGTTATGAAATGTCAATATGGATGCATCAAGTGTAAGAAATGCACCCGCTAAGTAGATATGTTGATAATGGGGAAGGCTGGGCATGTATGGTGATAAAGGGGATATGAATAATCTTCATGCCTACCTCTCAATCTTGCTATGAACCTAAACCTGCTGTTTCAAAAAATAAGGTTTTTCAAAGGGAAAAATGGAGGGGGAGGTCAGTCTAGGCAGAGCAGAGATAGGGGCAAAGTTAAAGAAGCATATTTGAAGAATAAAGAATAGTTCCACACAGTTGGAAGCTAGGATGCTGAGCTGAGAAGATTTAAGCAGTGAAGTGGGGTGGGCACAGGTGGGTCTGCGCTTGGAAGGTTTTCTAATGGCAAATGAGGAGTTTAGATTTCATTTCCAGGGTATGAGTGACCAGATATGTAGCTGTTCTGGGAAAGAAAGTGACCCAATCTGCTCTTTTCTACAGAAGGTGAATGTAGCTATGGCATCGAAAATAGAAATAGTTAATCTTTAAAATGTTTATGGACTTTGATGGGATAATCACATTTCCAGGAGTTTTTCCAAAGGAAACCACTGAATCTACTGAAAAAGCTTTATGGACGATAGTCATTAAAATGCTGGTTAGGGAAATCATTAGAAATAGGAAAATAGTTAAGGAATCATTACAAATATGTGTTGATAATACTAGAAAATTATCAAGCTATAATTTAAAAAAACACGAAACATAAAAGTATGAGTATTGTCTGATCATGGCTAATGTCACAAAATTATGTGTGGGAAAAGTCCTAGGAGGAGATAAACCAAAATAGTAAGGTGGGAGCTCCCACAATTAAGACTATTGGTAGCTTTTTTTTTTTTTAATTACAGTGTCCAGTACATTTCTCTAAACATGGATTGGTTATGCAATGAAAAAAAAATCAATAAACTTTCTAACAGCCCAGTTGAGAATAGCCAAGTCCTTGAACCCAACAGTGACAGCACCAATGCACAGGGAGACAGCGCCAATGTTTCAGGCAGAACATCATTTTCATGGATGTGGATGATAAGAAGGAGCTGGGCAAAGATGACACAGCAGCCCTAACCTCTAAGCCGGTCAGATGGTGATGTTTTCGATCTCACAGCAAATGCAGGAGAGGCAGGGTAGGAAGTTTCACACTGAACATGTTTATTTGGAGGGATCCTTAGGATGTGCAGCAGATGCATTCTTGTGGCGGTTGGAGATGAAAGTATTCAGTATTGACAAAGATTCAGTAAATCACCATTTTCTGGTCCCAGGATGGAGATGACGAGAAGTAATTTGGTAATATGTTCATGTCCTTCGAACCAAATATAGAAAATTCATTATGCATTTTGATCCAAAATAGACACACAAAGAATCATTATTTACAAAGATGTTCATTGCAGGATGTAGCCTATAACCAAGAGAAAACAGAAAAAGAGGAAAACAAAACAGTCCCCTGCAAAGTAGGGGAAAAAATAAATTATGATGAATCTATCCAATGGAATATTGTGTAGCAATTTAAAACAATGTGTTAACAAAATATGTTAACAAAAGAAAATACATCAAATTTTTTAAAATCATGCCTTAAATTTATATACACAGTAGGGCTTTGACCTTATAAAATGTTATATAAATAAGACTAGACTAATCACATATGAAAATATTAACAGTGTCTCAACTCTTGGTAGTAGTGTTACAGATCCTACTCCCTTTTAACTTTTCTTTACTTTTGAGTTCTTTTCTACCAATGGCACACATTACTTTTATAACTAGAAGTTAAAAAGGAAGAAAATTAAGGGGGAAAAATATGTGCCCAGAGATCAAGGCTAAATGTGGATTTGAGAATCATCCACATATAAGTAATAGTAGAAGTCACCAGTAATTCTTAAACTCCAGAGACAGATTATGTTGTCTCTCTTGATAACTTCTTAGTACATAGATTTTATATAATAAACTGGAACATTCTAATGATTCAATCATATGTTTATCAAAAGTCAATTAGAGCCTTAGGCCTTTGTCATTTGGGGATGTTCAATAGAATAAACATGATTTTTTAAATTGATTGGAAAAGATAAAACTTGACATTCGTGAACAGTAATTCATTTTCTTACTCTTCTTCAGAAAATGCCATGCTCAATTTTAATTTCAAGAAAATATAGAGCAAATCTATATAAAGCAAAAATAGTAAAAGTTTGTTTGCCCTAAGATATATTTTGCTCACTATAATTGGGTTGTCAGAATACATCTGACATACGCTAATGAAACAGAGAGGAAGCCAAAATATGGTTCATTTGGTTACATCAGTCCTTTTCATACTCAAACCAGCAATATTTATTTAGCTTCTGCTCAGATGCTGAGAATTAAAAAGTAGAAAGCCACACTACCCTGGCACTTAGGCAGCAGATGAAAATGACCAGCAGAAGGCAGCAAATCATTCGTTCCAGTGAGTAGAAGAATAACGTTGGAAATTTGAGGACTGTCGTGTCATTGTGTATGCATAGATTCATGACAGGTTTCCTAGAAGAGGTGACACTCTGGCATGGATCTTGAAAGCAAAATAGTAGTAAAGAAAAGAAAAATTTAGATCAACTCTTTCAGATATTGCCACAATGTTCTTCAAAGTGGTCATTTCAGTTTACATCTGAATCATCCAGGAGTAAGTCTCCATTTTCCTCATGTTGGTCAATACGTGACATTGTCAGAATCTTAAATAATTTTTATTTATTTATTTTTAGAGAGAAATAGAAAGAGAGTGAGCAGGGGAAGGGGTAAAAGGAGAGGGAGAGGTAGAGAATCTGGAGCAAACTCTGAGATGAACCCAGAGCTCCATGTGGGACTCGACCTATGGCTCCATCCTGTGAGCCTGAGATCATGACCAGAGCCGAAATCAAGAGTCAGACGCTTAACTGACTGAGCCACCTACGTGCCCTGATACTGTCAGACTTTTAATCTACATTTGTCGTGTTGGTCGTCTTTTCCTATGTGTATTTAGCAATGTATGTTTTCTCATCTATGAATTGCCTGTTAATATCCTCTGCCCAATTTCTCTAGAGTAGTTTATCATTTTCACATTGATTTAAGGAGTTTTCTCTGTATCCTGAATGTGAGTTCCTTGACAGGAGGGACTTTTCTCCTTATCTCTTTCTTCTTGCTGCCAGACTGCCTGAATCCTATACTCACTAACAGTGTGTTCTTAAAATAATTATTTAACTTCTCTGGGCTTTCATTTTCTGAGCAGTAAAATTGGCATAGTAACATACCTACCTGATAGGGTTGTTGTGAAAATTAAATGAGCTAATACGGAAAGAACTTGGAAGTATGTTCCAAGGCTGTAGTAAGTGCTAATTAAATGTGGGCTGTGGTTGTTACAATCATTATTGTTCTTTCTCACAAAGGTAGATTGTTTCTAATTGGCTGTTTCACTCAGTGTGTGGTCTTTTGGGGGTCTGGGCTTTAAGCAAGGGTCCCTGTCCCACTTGGTGTGAACTCAGGACTTGTGTTCTGTCTTTGTGCTATCCATGACTTAGATTCAAGTTCCCAGAGTAGGAATGTCCTCTGTAGGGATATGTTCCAACTATTATAGGACTTGCCTTTCTTTGATTCTTCTTTATCCTTACTTTCTTAAAGGTTGAATATGAACAGACAATTGTTATATTTTTTTGCAATATTCCTTTTTAAAAAAATTAAGATAGGTGTAAAATCAGGTTGTGTATTGGAGATTTTTCTGTTTCTTGAGGTAGACCTGTCTGAAAAGGAGAATTATAGGCCAATATCCCTGATGAACATAGATGCAAAAATTCTCAATAAGAAACCTGCAAATCAAATTCAGTAGTACATTAAAAAAATTATTCACCACGATCAAGTGGGATTTATTCCTGGGCTGCAAGGGTGGTTCAATATTTGCAAATCAATCAACATGATACAACATATTAATAAAAGAAAGACTAAGAACCATATAATGCTCTCAATAGATGCAGAAAAATTATTTTCTTTTCTGTGAAAAGCACAGCATCCATTCTTTTTTTTTTTTCATAGCATCCATTCTTGATAAAATCCCTCAACAAAGTAGGGATAGCGAGAACATACTTCAACATCATAAATAGGCCATATATGAAAGACCCACAGATAATATCATCCTCAATGAGGAAAAACTGAGAGCTTTTCCTTGGGAAGGGGGTGGCTAGGAACAAGACAAGGATGTCCACTCTTACAACTATCATTTAACATAGTACTAGAAGTCCTAGCATCAGCAATCAGACAACAAAAGGAAACCAAAGGCATCCAAACAGGCAAGGAAGAAGTCAGACTTTCACTCTTTGCAGAGGATATGATACTCTATGTAGAAAATCCAAAAGAATCCACCAAAAAATTGCCAGAATTGGTACACAAATTCAGTAAAGTTTCAGGATACACAATTAATATATTGAAATCTGTTGTATTTGTATACATCAATAACCAAGCAACAGAAAGAGAAATCAAGGAGTTGATCCCACTTGCAATTGCACCAAAACCCATAAGATACCTAGGAATAACCCTAAGCATAGAGCTAAAAGATTTGTGTGCTGAAACTATAGAACACTTATGAAAGAAATTGAAGCTAACACAAAGAAATGGGAAAACATCCAATGGTCATAGATTAGAAGAACAAATATTGTTAAAATGTCTATACTACCCAAGCAGTCCATACATTCAGGGCAATCCCTATCAAAATACCACCACGATTTTTCACAGGGCTAGAACGAACAATCCTGAAATTCGATTCGGAAACACAAAATTTGTATGGCACCACAAAAGACCCCAAATAGCAACTGCAATCTTGGAAAAGAGAAGCAAGGAGGCTCACAGTTCTGGACTGAAAGTATATTTCAAAGCTGTAGTGACCAAAATGGTATGGTACTGGCACAAAAAGAGAAACATAGATCATTGGAACAGAACAGAGAGTCCAGAAATGGACCGACAAATATATGGTCAACTAATCTTCAACAAAGCAGGAAAGAATATCCAATAGAAAAAAAAGTTTCTCCAGCAAATGGTGTTGGGAGAACTGGACAGCGACATGCAGAAGAATGAAACTGGGCTCCTTTCTTATGCTATACACAAAAATACATTCAAAATGAATGAAAGACCTAAATGTGTAATAGGAAACCATCAAAATTCTAGAGGAGAACAAAGGCAGCAGCCTCTTTGACATAGGCTGTAACAACTTCTTACCAGACATGTCTCCAGAGGCAAGGGAAACAAAAGCAAAAATGAACTATTGGGAATTCATCAAGACAAAAAGCTTCTGCACAGTGAAGGAAACAATCAACAACTTAAAAGACAACCTACAGAATGGGAAAAGATATTTGCAAATGATATATCTTATTAAAGATTCATATCTGAAATCTATAAAGAACTTATCAAACTCAACACCTGAGAGACAAATAATCCAGTTAAGAAACAGGCAAAAGATGTGAATAGACATTTTGGCAAAGAAGGCATACAAATGACTAACAGATACATGAGAAGATGCTTAGCACCACTCATCATGAGGGAAACACAATCAAAACTACAATGAGATATTATCTGCACACTTGTCAGAATGGCTGAAATTAACAACAAAGTAAAAAACAGATGTTGATGAGGTTGAGGAGAAAAGGGAACCTTCTTACACTGTTGGTGGGAGTGCAAACTAGTGCAGCCACTACGGAAAACAGTATGGAGATTCCTCGGAAAGTTAAAAATAGAACTACCCTATGATGCAGCAATCGCACTACTAGGTATTTATTAAAAGATTACAAAAATTCTGATTTGAAGGGGCACCTGCACCCTGATGTTTATAGCAGCATTATCAATGATAGCCAAATTATGGAAAGAGCCCAGATGTCAGGGTCAATTGATTGATGAATGAATAAAGAAGATGTGGTATATATACATACATATATATATATATATATCACATTATATTATATTATATATATATAAATATATAATGGAATGTAACTAAGCCATTAAAAAGAATAAAATCTTGCAACAACATGGATGGAACTAGAGTGGATTAAGCTAAACAAAAAGGCAATGAAAGACAAATACTATAATGATTTCAGTCATGTGTGGAATTAGGAAACAAAACAGATGATTATAAGGGAAAGGAAAAAAAAAAGAGAGGGAGGCATACCCTTACCTATCGAGAGCAAACTGAGGATTGTTGGAGGGGAGATGGGTGGTGAGTATTATTAAATGCATGATGGGTATTAAGGAAGGCTCTTGTTGTGATGAGCACTGAGTATTATATGCAAGTGATGAATCATTAAATTCTACTCCTGAAACTAATATTACACTATAAAAACTAAAATTTAAATAAAAACTTGAAACATTAACAAAACTAAAGTTTAAATAAAAAGCAGAAACATTAAAAAAATTAAGATAGACATTATTTCTAAAATAATCCGCGTCTTGTTGGGGATGTAGAAGGCCTTGTCCATTTTTCTCTTGTAGCATGCTGTTTCTTTCCTTATTTATAAGAACTCACTCTGTATTAAGTATATGGAATATTTTTCTCTCATATTGCAGATAATGCTTTTTAAATGTAGGAAGATTTAATAGTAAAATGAAGCAATCTTTGTGATTTCTGCTTTTGGAGACATGCTTAGGAATGTCTCTCTCATCCCAAGATAACATAAAAGTCATTTATATTATTTCAATTTTCGTCCTATACATTTATGAGACTAAATATAAGTGTGAATAAATGTTGGCATGGAAGTCAATAAAGGAAACTAACGGTGTTCCTCCAAAATGTTTAACTAGGTGTTGCAACCCCTCTTGGTAAGTAATTGTTCCTTCTTTAATAGATACAGCCCTAGATTGACTGCCAACTTCACCTTGCATTCCTTGTGTAGGGCACTGCCAACCATAAGAAGCTACCAGTCTGTTCCTTCCCACACTCAAAGAGTAAAGAATTCACATGATTTCCTTCTGAGCAAGGATTCATACTGGCACAAAGAATAGGGGGAAATATGGCATTTTTAATTACTTGTGTGATCAGCCCAAAACCACTTTGACCTGAATTAGTCAATAGTTGGGATCAGAGAAGAATTATGTTGAAACTGTCTGGAAATAAATATAAATAAGAGAATATAATGAAATTACTGGGAGGCCCATTCTGTTTGGTAGGAAGCAGTCACAGTGTCATTGACCTGTCATCAGAACTGATGTGTCTCTTAATGCAGATCCCAGTGGGGCACTCCCTGAGGTTAACATGAGATAAGTCATGGAACCCACCTTTATTAACTCAGTGGTTACTTTTGAGCACCTGTATGTGTGAAGTACTATAAGGCTCTCAGTTTATTGGCCTATGAGGTTTAGGTATCATGATTATAACCTATATTAAACAAATGTTTGCCAAAGTCCAAATTCATAGTGGAAGCTCAATAAAAGATTGGGTATCCACTGCCTACCTAAGTCTTTAGATCCTCAACAAACTTAATTTGGATTAAATACAATGAAAATTCAAAAATAAAATTGGCTTGGGTTTCTATATATTTACTTAACATTTTAAGAATACACAAAATTTCCTTTCTTAAGGAAAATTAACATTCTATAGGCTAAAACAGGTTAATTATAAAGATTGTGTTTGTTTTATTTTATTTCTTAGAGAGAGAAAGAGTGTGGTGGAAGGTGGGGGGAAGAAGGTGGGAGAGAGAGAAAATCTCAAGCAGGCTTCATGCCCAGCAAGGACCCTAACATGGGGCTTGATTTCACAGCCCTAAGATCATGACCTATGCCAAAATCAATAGTTGGACATTTAACCAACCCAGCCACCCAGGCATCCCAAAGATGGTGTTTATATATGAAATCTTCTGTTCCCATGCAAGATTTAATCCATTAAAGATGACTAATTTTCTCACAAGCTTCACTTTTAAGCTTAGTTTTTCATGATTTCTGAGTAGAATGTAATTAATCCTGGTGATTTATGGCCTTCCCTGGTATTCTGCAGTCTTTAGCATGAAATCTTTCGTTTAGAATACTACAAGTGAACATGTGAACCTGCAGTTTTACTTAGGAACATGAATTATGGAAAGTAATTATAAACACATGCCTACATTGGTGTTAATTTTACAGCTTATAATTATACTAGACACCTCCAGTTGGATGTACTTGTAACATCCTATGGTTGAATTCATTTAAATGGATTGCAAAAGAGTAAGCTATAAGCTGAATTCTATTTAGATTAGGCTGATCATTAAGATCCTTATAGTGTGTTACAAATCTGAGATCACAGTGAACTGAATAGTATGAGTCCAAGCCACCCCTGCCAGATTTGTTTTTTTTCTTCCATTCCAGACCTGGCAGTCTCTTAATGGGATCAGAGTTATCCATCAATGGGTAATGCCCAGACAACTGTGGGTCCCCGTGTGGGTCCTTGGAAGGCCTGGCCTCACCTTGGCCTCTGCCCTTTTTGCTTCTGTGACCAGTAAAGGCTTTCTGAGAACTCACCCTTTGAGGATGCTGATGGGAACCATTTCCCACTGGCCTTCCCCACATCCATGCCACTCCACAGAGCTCCCTTAAAAAGCACAACTGCTCACTCTAACTCAAGAGGGCACGTTGGCCTCCTTATTTAGTAGTATTCCGAGTCTTTGATAGTAAGCTGATCTGGATTTAAGCTGTAGCTCTGGCTTTTCTCAGTGCGTGTCCCTGGCTGTGTATCTTGACTTTTCTTCATCTCACTGCCTTCATCAGGTATATAAGGACACTGTAGGTTGTTCTGAGGTGCACACATATCATACAGAAGGGAGCCTCTGGCTGTGCAGGAACTCAGCAAATGATAATCCACATTATTTTTAGTTCATATCACTGTTCATTTACTTTTTTTTCAAGAGTTTCTATTGACCATACTATGCTCCAGAAGTTATTTTAGGGACTGAGGCTACAACCGTGAATATTGCAGTGTCTACCCTGAGAAGCTTTCAGGTTAGTGAGGAAAGAGACAAATATTAAATCACCTACCATTCAGAGAGATTAGTGCTGAGGCTGGGCTTCTAGAACACGTGGGAAGGCTCCTATAACCCAGCTTTGGGAGCTGAAAGCAAGTGCTTCCAGAGACACTGATGGTCCCAATTTCTGGAGGAGAGGCAAGGATTTGGCAGAATGAGGAAGACACTCTTCCCAGCAGAGGTGGGGTGTATCCAGGGGCCCCCACGAGGGATCGGAGGTTTGTGGTTTCTGCAAAGACCTCAGTGGGACCCAAGGGCTGAGTTCACTAGATCTTGCAGGGCTGGTTGAACTTTCAAATAGATGGGATAGTCACTGTTCAGGAACTGTTTTTATGCATTTTCAAAAGATTTAATGAAACCGAACAAGGAAGAAAGGGTCTCCATGTAGTGAATAACGAACAATACAGCAATTCTCCAGACAAAGGGGTAGAGCTAGGAAGTCTGGAACTTAGAATTCAAAAGCGCTATTTTCTCCACTGTGCTCAAATATTTGCACATTCCCCAGACCTAGCCACGATAACGTAGCATGAGAACTAGGCCAAATGAAGGCTTTTTTTTTTAATAAGGTGGGAGTGACAGCCAATAAATAGAAAAGCAGAACTGACAGGTTTAAAAGCCATCAGGCCAAATCAAAGAGAAGAAAAGGAGAGGAAAACAGTTGTCTGTGGGTATCTTCTGACACAACTCCATCTCTTTTTATAAATTGGAAATGAGCAGTTTTCCCGAGGACATGATACCATTTCTTATTCCTAAGACACAATGACTACTTAAAGAAATTATCTGTGCTGCATTTGATTTTTGGAGGAATTTTACTTGATTATTTGGTCTTGTTTTATGGGATTGGGGGGGGTTGGTCAGTAGAAACTTATTCACACAAGAGACTATAGCGAAGTTACCTTGATAAAATTTTGTTGATAACTTTTATATCAGGTGATTAAATTCTGGCCTAATATGCCAAGACAAAACCTCATAATGTATATTTATTTAGTCCAAGAGAACTCACTCATCCAAGAAGTCCACAGATAGCATACTCATTTAATTTAATTACCCTATTATGCATAAAATTATGTGTTTAAAGAGAGTGAGGCAACCTGCTTTAATCACTGCAGTAAGTTGTAGATTAAAGGAAAAAACCCTGGCTGTGATCTTAAAAGCATTCTGTACCCTATCTGCTATTGCTGAATAAAGGCATATTTTCCAGAATGACATCAAAATATTGCAATCATTTATTTGGAAATAAGAAATCTTAAGAACTTTTAATTAAAAAGTAATGTAGGTTGATCCATATTACACATTACAGACCCATCTAGATGACAACAAATGAACGCTAGTGGAATGTGTTGTGTATGATCACGGGTTTGGGAGCTGCTTCTGCCTTGCCATGTCTGCTTGTTGCTAGTTAAGGATTTCCATGGACAAGTTTCTCGACTGACTGGCAGTAAGATCCACTAGTCTGTCTTTGACTCCTCCCTACATCTGGCACTTAACAAGTTCTCTGATGTCATGTACGCACATACGGAGTGAAAAAGAAGGAGGTAAAGAAAAATTATTTGAGCCAAACAACAGAATGATTTTAGAAAATGTCTTTTCAGATAAAAAGAGAGAGAGAGAGAGAGAGAGAGAAGAGAAATATAGAGTACAACAACTATATTTTAATTATTTTGGTGTTGCCCATAGTGACTTGATCATAGTAGATGATCGAAAAATAGTCACTGGAGGGTGAATAAATGAATGAAAGAAATGTCTTCCCCTTTTTGAAATAGTTTGGTTAAGTATTTGGGGGAAATTCTGTTTGTTGACAAATGAATAGAGAAGATTATTACTATAGACAACCAAGAGACTATAAATGGATATTTATTCTTTTGCAGAAGCTTTTTTCTTGTCATCAAACTCTATTTGATGTATTAGGTAGGCCTACCCAGCAGGGAGTGTCAGGTACTGGAGAAATTTGGCTCCTCTATAGTGAGGAGTCAGAACCTGGAGATCTGACAGCTGGACCAGTGCTTACATGTGTTTGATAACTCTGAGTAATGGTTTTTTGTCAGATGTTTACAAATGGAGAATTTTCACACTGAAATTTCTGGCTTCTCTTGAGTACTACAAGGTCTGACAACACTGAGTGTTGTGTTCTTGTGTGTCAGTAAATGTCTGGAGTCAAGTAACACCTTATTTTCTGCATTCCCATGGGTTTCTACTAAGTCCACCATGGTAGTCTGATACCAATTGACGGTAATTACCCTATTTGCATTATTGTTTTTCTTAAAGTGGAGAGATATTCCTATGAACCCAGATTGACTGCGTGAGCTACATGTTGCCAGAAAAAATGAGAAAGAGGGGCGCCTGGGTGGCTCAGTTGGTTAAGCGACTGCCTTCGGCTCAGGTCATGATCCCGGAGACCTGGGATGGAGTCCCACATCGGGCTCCCTGCGCGGCAGGAAGCCTGCTTCTCCCTCTCTCACTCTCCCTGCTTGTGTTCCCTCTCTGGCTGTGTTTCTGTCCGTCAAATAAATAAAATCTTAAAAAAAAAATGAGAAAGAGCAAATTTTGGTGTGGAAGTGATAGATTCACAAATAAAATATGTCTGTGGGGAAAGCACAAGACACCGCCTGCCTCTATGATTCACTTTACTTGTATAGTTCCTATAAGCATTTGAATTTTAATTCTTGCTTTCCAAATATCAGTGACGAAAGGAAGAGAAAATTGTGTCTGTTTGCAGTACAAGAATGGAATGAGAAATGATATCCACTGGAAAAATCTGGAGAAATAAAAGTAGCAGGAGGAGAAAGGAAATATTTCTAGTTCAAATCTCACTTTTTCCTATATTCACTTCTTGCTGAATACTGTTGTTTTGTTCCTTAATTATTTTATCTCTCTCTTACTCCCATCTTCTTCCCGAAAATTATTTTGTTTATCAACAGCCACAGGTAGAATGGACTCATAAGGAAATGACATCTAACACCAACTACAGCAACAATAACAATAGCCATTATTTATTGTCCTTTTCTCTTCCTGCCACTAGATTGGTGTTTTATTTTGTATTTCTTTTAAATATTTATTTAATATTTTATTTATTTATTTGTTTGTTTGTTTGTTTGTTTATTTATTTGACAGAGAGAAACACAGCCAGAGAGGGAACACAAGCAGGGGGAGTGAGAGAGGGAGAAGCAGGCTTCCCGCCTAGCAGGGAGTCTGATGTGGGGCTCGATCCCAGGTCTCCGGGATCATGACCTGAGCCGAAGGCAGTCGCTTAACCAACTGAGCCACCCAGGCGCCCCTAAATATTTATTTAATCTTAAGAGAGAGAGAGAGCATTGGGGGTAAAGTGAGGAGCAGAGGGAGAGGGAGAGAGTCTCAAGTAGACTCTATGCTGAGCATGGAACCCGACAGGTGTAGATCTCATGACCGGAGCTGAAACCAAGAGTGGGACAGTATGTGACTGTGCTACCCAAATGCTCCTAGATTAGGTGCTTTAAATAAATTAGCCCTAAACATCACAATATTTATTTAAGAAAACATTGTCAACTCCATTTTTATATATGCTGGGACAGAACCTTAGAATGGTTAGATAATTTCCCCAGCTAATAAAAGCAGACCAAGATTCAAATTAGGTTCACATGATTGTATTATACGTGCTCTTTCCAGTTGGACCTACTTAATAGTTGGCTAACCACTCTAACTGGATCATTAACTCATGCTTAAAAAAATAATAACCCCATTGGCCTGTTTCAGAGTTCATTGATCCTGAAGTATAACTTAGAAAAAAATTCTCTAACTATAATTTAAGGCATGGTTGGTCTTTACTTTTCAAACTAACACATGAAAAGATTTTAATTTAAGAGCTTTTTTGGTGTACTTTTCTAATACATATGTAACATTATATGCAAAGTGTATTAGCTATGATATATAACATTGATAAAATTCTAGTGTGTATGTACTTTCATATATATGCAAATTTAATCTGTGTCTGGGAACTTAAATGCTTTCCTAATGAACATATTTATTTGTTCATTTGCTCATTCATTTAGAGTAGTAGTATACAGACAAAAGCCTGGGCTATCAGTCAACCCAGCATACAAGATCTGGCTCTGCCATTTACTACTTCCACAAGACCTTGTTCAAGTTACTTCACTCTCTGTATTTCAGGGTTTGTTTGGTGTTTTTGTTTTTGTTTTTTTAATTTTAAAATAAGTCTACCAATGCTGGCTTTATTTGAAAAATAAACTGATATGCAGGTTACCTATTTCTTCTTAACTATGATCTAGTAATTTTTCTCTTTCAAGAAATATGTCTATTTCATCTACATAGTCATATTTATTGGCATGAAGTTCCTCCATAATATTCTCTTATTATGTTATTAACATAGCAAAGTATTACAGAATATTACAGAAGACTATAGAATAACAATGAGGAGTCAGCTGTCACATCACCACTCTCATTTCTCTAAATGGTCTTTTGTGTCTTCTCTGTTTTTTAGTGATCTTTATGGTCAGAGGTTTAGGATAGTATTGATCTTCTCAATGAGTCATATTTAGGTTTCACTGATTATCTGCATCACTTATACATTTTCTATTTCTTTAATTTCCACTCATATTTCTTTTCTTTTTTTGTGTGATTATAGTTGACACACAATGTTACATTAGTTTCAGGAGTATGTAGTAATTCAACTTCTCCAAACGGTGTCATGCTCACCATAAGCAAGCTACCATCTGTCATCACACAGCACTATCACAGTCGTCATTGACTGTAGTCCCTATTCTGTGCCTTTTATTCTTGTGACTCATTCACTCCATAACTTGCAGCCTATATCTCTCAGTTCCCTTCATTTATTTTGTCTGTCCTCCTACCCACTTCCCACTGACAATCATCAATTTGTTCTGTATATTTATGGGTTATTTGTTTGTTTATTCAATTGTTTTGTACTTTTAGATTTCACATATGAACAAAATTATGTCATATTTGTCTTTCTCAGTCTGATTTATTCCTCTCAACATAATACCTTGGAAGTCCGTCCATGTTGTCACAAATGCAAGATCTCACCCCTCTTTATGGTTAAGTAATATCCCATTATATCTATATCCATAGAGCACATCTTTAGCCATTTATGTGTTGATGGACACTTAGGTTGCTTCCAAACCTTGGCTATTGTAAATAATGCTGCAATAAATAGGGGTGCATATATCTTTTCAAATTAGTGTTTTCATTTTCTTTGGGTAAATACCCAGTAGTGGAATTATTGGATCATATGGTATTTCTACTTTTAATTTTTTAAGAGCCTACCTACTGTTTTCTTTAGTGGCTGTATCGTTTACATTCCCACCAACAGAGCACGAGGATTCCCTTTTTTCTCCACATCTTCACCAACACTTGTTACTGCTTGTCTTTTTTATTTTAGTAATTCTGACAAGTGTAAGGTGATAACTCATTGTGGTTTTGATTTGTTCTGACAAAATATCAAGAACATTTCTCATAGAACTAGAACAAATGATACTAAAATTTATATGGAACCACAAAGACTTCAGATAGCCAAAACAATCTTGAAAAAAGAGAACAAAGCTGGATGTACCATAGTTCCAGATTTTAAAATATACTACAAAGCTGTAGTAATCAAAACAGTGTAGTACTGGCACAAAAACACACACATAGATCAGTGGAACCGAGTACAGAGTTCAGAATTAAACCATGCTTATCTAGTCAGTTAGTGTAAGAAAGAGGAGGCAAGAATATGAAATGGGGAAAAGACCGTCTCTTCAATAAATGGTGCTGGGAAAACTGGGCAGCAACATATGAAAGAGTAAAACTAGACCATCTTCTAATATCACACACAAAAATTAACTCAAAATAGATTAAATACCTAAATGTAAAACCTGAAACTACAAAGATCCTAAAAGAGAACATAGGCAGTAATTTCCCTAACACCAGCTATAGCAATGCTTTTCTAGATATGTCTCCTAAAACAAGGGAAACAAAAACAAAAAGAAACTATTAGGACTGCACTAAAGCAAAAAGGTTTTGCACAATGAAGGAAATCATTAACAAAACAAAAAGGCAACCTACTGAATGGGAGAAAATATTTGCAAATGATATATCCAATAAGAGGTTGATATCCAAAATATATAAAGAACTTAAACAACTTATCACCAAAAAAAAACAAGCATGCCAATAAAAAAATGGGCAGGGGATCTGAATAGACATTTTTTCCAAAGAAGACATACAAATGGCCAATAGATACATGAATAGATGCTCAACATCTCTAATCGTCAAGGAAATGCAAATCCACTCACATATTTCTTATGTTCTTTGTTTTTCCTACTGTGGTTTGTATTTTCTCTTCTTTTTCTAATTTCCTAAGGTGGAAGACGAGGTCATTGACTTGAGATAGTTCATTTTTCTCCTAAAAGGGGTTTTATTGCTATAAATTTCTAAGCACTATTTTAGTTGCATCTCACAAACTTTGATGTAGTTTATTTGCATTACATCGAAGTACTTCAACATTGTTCTTTTGATTTGTTAACACACAAGTTTTGTTTAATTTCCAAATATTTGGGAATGTTTCTAGAAATTTTCCTGTTATTAATTTCTAATTTAATTTCATATGGTTAGATAGCATTATTTGTATAACTTGAATTCTTTTAAATTTACTGAGACTTGTTTTATGACCCAGAATATGCTCTATTTTGATAAATGTTCTGAAAGCACATTAAAAAATGTGCATGTTGCCATTTTGGCTGTAGTGCTCTAGAGATGTCAGTTAGATCAATTGGTTGATAATGCCATTTATATCCTTTGGTAATATTATCTCATTTTCTATATCTTTAGTGTTTTGGGAGGGTCTCCTTGTTCTGTAAGTTATTGAGAAAATGATATTGAAATCTGTCACTGATGGGGGACTTGGCCACAGGGAGAAGTCTTCTTTGTGTGTGTTTCCTATAGCCTGTATTGGGGGTTGGGGAGAAGTGACCAGCTCCCATGTGATAAAGCAGGCAAGAGTGTGTGTCACCCAAAGAGTGGGAAGGACTGACCCTGCATTCTGAAGTTGATCTTTGACAGATCCATCTTTGTGAACATCTTTCCCAGGGTGGTTTGAAAATGTTCTTTTAATAAAGGTCTTTGCTTTGTCAAAAACAGCAAAACAAAACAAAGCAAAACAAAACATGAACAAACATATAACCATAGTTACGGCTTCCTCTAATTCTTCCTGCAGTTCTGTCAGCTTTTGCTTCATGTATGTTGAACCTCTTTTATTAGGTGCATAAATGTTTAGGATTGTTCTATCATCTTGATAAATTAACACCTGTACCGGTATGAAATAACCTTCCTTATCCCTGGTAGAGGTCTGTGCTCTAAAAGCTACTTTGTTGGTGTTAATATAGCCTTTTTACTTTTAGTTTGCTATGTCTTATATTTAAAGTACGTTTTCTGGATGCTGTATATAATTTTTTTAAAGTTTTTTTATTCCAATTCCGGTATAGTTAACATACAATGTTATATTAATTTCAGGTGTACAATATAGTGATGCAGCAGTTCCATACATCACTCAGTGCTCATCAGGATGTGTATCCTTACCTCCCTTCACTTCACCCGCCCTCCCACCCACCTCCCCTCGGGTAACCATTTGTCTGGTCTTTATAATTAAGAGTCTGTTTCTTGGTTTATCTAACTCTCTCTTTTTTTCCTCCTTTGTTTTATTTCTTAAATACCACATATGAGTGAAATCATATGGTATTTGTCTTTCTCTGACTGATTTATTTCACTTAACATAATACTGTCTAGCTCCATCCAGGTCCTTGAAAATGGAAAGATTTCCTTTCTTTTTATGGCTGAATAATATTTCATTATAGAAATACATATGCCACATGTTCCTTATCTATTCATCATGTTGATGGACACTTGGGGCTGTTCCATAGATTGGCTATTATAAATAATGCTGCAATGAACATATGGAGGCATGTATCCCTTTGAATTCATGGGGCTAAATAACCAGTAGTTTGCTTACCGGACTGTAGGATAGTTCTATTTTTGACTTTTTGAGGAAACCCCATACTGTTTTCCACAGTGGCTATACCAGCTTCTCTTCCCACCAATGATACATGAGGGTTCTTATTACTCTACATCCTAGCCAACACTGTTATTTCTTTTTTTTTTTTAATTTTAGATTCTGTATAGAATTTTGCCTTGTCTTTTCTATAATTTGATAAACTCTGATTTCTAATTAAACTTAATTTCCTTTCATATGATTATCTTTCATAAGATTATGATTGTTTTTGGTTGTTTTTGAATGTATCATCTTACTATTTGTATTTTTATTTGCTCCATTTGTGCTTTTGCATTTTTCTTCTTATTTAAGAAAATTTTGTTGGGGTAAGTATATTTTATGATTTTATTTAAACTTATTTATTAGTTCAAAAGTTTTATTGTTCCATTTTAGTGGTTGCTATAAAGGTTATAGTATATATTTTAGCTTGTCACACTAAAATCTTTGAACGATAATATACCATTTAATATATAGTGTAAGAATATTACAACAGCATTCTGCCATTTCTTTCCTCCTAAGGTTTGTGTTATAATTATACCTTTTACTTGTGCATGTTATAAACCAATAAGAAGACGTTGTTATTATTCTCGCTTCCAACAGTCAATTATCTTTTACAGACACTTAAATAGTGAGAAAAATTTACTCATATAATTACCATTTTTGATGCTCATCTATCCTTTCCATAGCCACAGGTTTTTATCTGGTATCATTTTCCTTCTGCTGAATTGACCTCCTTTGACATTTTTTGGAGTGCAGTTTTGCTGGTTTGCATTTTTTCATATGTCTGAAATAGCACATAGTGTAGAACTTTCTCGTGTACCTGAAATGTTGCTTTTGAAAGATACTCTTGAGGAGTGAAAATATTTTATTTTACATTAAGTGTATCTTTTATTTTTTGGCCAGTTTTAGGATTTTCTCTTCATCATTAGTTTTAAACAATTTGATTGTTTAAATTGTTCAAACCTCTGTGATTGTCCTCACGTTTCTTGTGCTTGAGGTTAATTGAGCTTCTGAGATTTGTGGGTTACAGTTTTTATCAAATTTGGAAAATTTCAGTCATGATTTCTTCTTCTGACACCCTCTTTCCCCTCTGTCTTTGGGAACTCCACTTATACTTGTATTAAGCTGTTTGAAGTTGTCCCATAGCTCAGGGATGCTCAATTTTTTGTGTCCTTTTTAATTTGGAAACTTTCTGTTGCTCTGTCTTGCAACACCTCAGTCTTTTTTCTGCAATGTCTTATCTGCCGTTAATTGCTTCCACTCTCTTTTTCATCTCAGACATGCTGGTTTTCAGCTCTGAACTTCTAATTTTTTTTTTTTTTTAGTATCTTGCACATCTGTACTTAAGATGCCCAGTCTTGAGGTGCCTGGGTGGCTCATTTGGTCAAGCGTCTGCCTTCGGCTCAGGTCATGATCCCAGAGACCCAGGATCAAGTCCCGCATCAGGCTCCCTGCTCAGTAGGAAGCCTGCTTCTCCCTCTCTCACACCTTCTGCTTGTGTTCCCTCTTTTGCTGTGTTTCTCTCTGTCAAATAAATAAATAAAATCTTTAAAAAAATATGCCCAATCTTTCTTACAGGTTCCTGGGTGTATGAAATACAGTATAATAGCTACTTTAATATCCTTGTCTTATAATTCTGTTATCTGTCATTTTTGAGTCAATTTCAATTGATTGGTTTTACTTTTCATCATGGTCCTAGTTTCCTGTTTTTTGTATATCTGTTATGCAAAAACATTGTGAATTTAACTTACTGGGTACTAGGTACTTTTGGATTCCTATAAATGTATTGTAGCTTTTTTCTGCAACACAGTCAAGTTACCTGAAAGTAGTTTTCTCCCTTGAGGTCTTGCTTTTATGCTTTGTCCCCTAGAACCAAGGCAGCATTTCCTGAGGGCGAATCTGTCCCACTACTGAGCGTTCTGGGAACTCTACCAAGTCACCAGTGATGTATGAGACTTTTCCATTCGGGCTGGTAGCTACAGACAGTACTTCCTGCTATGAGTGTTCCAGGCCTGTCCTCACTAAGACTCTCAGATGCTTCTTTCTCCAGGCTCAGGTTGTTTCCTCACATTCACAAAGTAACCAGAATTCGGCTGGATATGCTGGAGGACCAGCTGCAGATCTCCAGAGCTGTCCTTCTTGTAGGTCTCTTGTTGCTGGTCCTCAGTCCCTGGAACTGCAGCTGCCTTGGGCCCCCTGGACCCCCCTCCGTTGTCTCTTCACCTCAGGTAGAATGCTGGGTTTTTCCTCTTTTCTCCGCTGACTGCAGACTTCCTCCAGGAGTTGAGTGAAGGCAATCACAAGTCTTATCTCATTCATTTCCTGTCTTTTGGGGGTTGCTGTCCTTCATTGCCTGATGTCCAATGTCTTGGGAACCGTTGTTTCTTGTATTTTCATATGTATTTCATTTTTTATATATTTTATTTTTTCATATTTCTTTAGTTATTTCAGGTATGAGCTTATTCGGGTCCCTCTTTCTCCATCTTGGTCAGACCTGGAAGTTGCTGAGCTCCAGGCTGAACCAGAATTCCCTGGGGGATGTCCCAATTCACCAAGCTCAAACAAAAAGCAGCTGTCTCACTGGGCAGCCAGGAGTCTTGGTCCCAAGTCACAGGAGAGCAACGACCAGCCGTGGAAGCTTAGCTGGGGTGTCACAGCTAAATTGGTTGCTTTTTAAATCCCCTCTCTCAAAGCTTCCTAAATCTAAACTCTCCAACTCACCTGGGCAAACTTTACTGTTTTTGTTCTGAGTTTACAACCTCCAGAGGCACATCAGAGAAAATAGGGGGACTTGGCCAAAATTTAATCCATTCCATTTCCTTCAGGGATCCTTTAT
>PITA01002633.1:130680-156743 GCA_004023965.1 Spilogale gracilis | reverse complement strand
TGAACTGACAGATTTAACACAATTTCAACCCAAATCCCACGAAGACTTTTTTATATTTAAGATTATTCTAAAATTTATATGGAAAGGCAAAGGAACTAGAAGAGCTAAAACAATTTAAAAAACAGACAGGAATCAGTCCATTCCATTTCACAGTTTAGCTCTGTAATCAAAACTGGGTGGTATGTGGTATAAGCAAAGGTACACATAGGTCTATATGGACAGAGAACCTAGAAACAGACCTACACGTGCCCAAATAGTTTTTGACAAAGGTGCAAAAGTAACTCAATGGAGGAAAGACTGCCTTTCAACAAATGGTGCTTCTGTCTTACATTTTATACAGAAATTAACTCCAAATGGATCACAGACTTAAACATTAGAATAAAACTATAAAATTTTTAGGAAAAAGCATAGAAGAAAATCTTCAGGAACGAGGGCTAGGCAAAGAGTTCTTAGACTTGACATTCAAAGCAAAATCCATGAAAGAAAAAAATAAGCACCAGACTTCACCAAAATTAAAAACTTGTGCTCTGAGAGACTCTGTTAAAAAGATGAAAAACCAATCAGGAGGCTTGGCAGCAGTATTTGCAAACCACATATCCAACGAAGGATGAATATATCTAGAACTCTCAAACTCAAACAGGAAAAAAAATCCAATTTAAAAAAAGGCAAAAGGCATGAAGAAACATTTCATCAATAAGGATATACAGATAAAAAATAAGCACATAAAAATATGTTATCATTAGCCACTAGGGGAGTGAGAATTGAAACCTCACTGAGGTATCGCTAGATACATACCAGAATGACTAAAATGAAAAACAGTGATAACACCAAATGCTGGCGAGGATGCAGAGAAACTGGATCACTCCATACATTGCTGGTAGGGATGAAAAATGGTACAGCCACTCTGGAAAACAGTTTGGCAAGTTCTTAAAAAACTATATATACAATAACCATACAACCCAGGAATTGCACTCCTGAATATTTTTATCCCAGAGAAATGAAAACATATATTTACAAAAAAAAAAAAAAAAACTATGCGGAAATCTCAAAGCACTTTTATTTCTAACAGCCCAAAACTCTAAACAACATGGATGTCTTTCAACAGGTAAATGGTTAAACAAACCAAACCATGACATACTATCCAGCAATAAAAAGGGATGAGATATCAATACATAAAACAACATGAATGAACCTCCAGAGAAAGATGCTGAGTAAAAAACCAAACCCAAAATATAATATACTGTATGATTCCATTTATATAACATTCCTGGAAAAGACAAAACCATAGAAATAAAAACAGATGATTGGGTCTTAGATATTAACCGGATGGGAAGGAAGTGGGTGCAGTGATAAAAATGACAATAGAGGAACCCTTATAGTGATGGAAATTGTCTTAATCTTGATTGTGTCAAAATCAATATCCTTTAGTATTGTTGTGACTCTGTTCTATGGTTTTGCAAGATGTTACCACTGTGAGAAACTTGGTAAAAAGCATGTGAAATGCCTGTAATACTTCTCACAACTGTTAGTAAATTGACAATTTTCTTAATAAAAAGTTTAATTTAAAATTACAAAGATCAAGATTTCTAGAGCAGATTAATATTTTTAAACCAATAGCATGATATTCACAAGAGAGAAAACTGAAAGAACACAAAAATGTAGGGGTAGGGAGAATTTTAAAAATCAGGCAAAATTAGGTGACCAAAAGAAAAGAGTACAGGGGTAATATAAAACAGTAGTATATAATATAAAGAGCTTTCCAAGGCATAAAGAGTTAATACAGAGAGTAAAAGCTCCAATTCAACAGGAAAATATAAGCTTAAACTTTCATGTACTACCAACAATTTAAAATATATTTTAAAAATTAGTAAACCATAAGAAAAAACTGGGGAGAAATATTCTTCTAAAAGATTAACATACTTCTGCTCTCTAAAAACATATGGAAGATTTGAACAGAATTAACAAGCCTAACTACTAGACATATATAAAACTTTGTGCTTCCAACTGGAAAATACGCATTCTAAGTAAAAACAAAAATAAAAACTGACAACAGTCTTAACAGATTTCAAAACATCACTACCATAGATATCATGCTTACAAAATACAACACATTTACAAATCAAAAACTAAAGAAACTCCCACATGTTCGGAAATAAAAGCTTTTAAATAACTCAAAGAATTCACAGTGAAAAAGAAAAATATTCACAAGTGGAAAATAACGAAAATACTGCACATCAAAACTTATGTGATGCAGGGAAAACAATGGAGACCTACATTAAAACACTGAAAATTAAAAAGCAAGGCATCCAACTTAAGAAATTAGGGAAAGAATAAAAATAACCCCCCAAAAAGTATAAATTAAGAACAGACATTAAAGAAATGGAGGAAGGAATTTTTAATGCTGAAAAGCACTTAAAAAAATAAAAAAACTTGATCTTTAATAAGTCTTTAAAAAATTGGTAAACTTTTAGTTTTTAAGACTGATCAAGAACAAAAGGCATTAAAAGAAAAAAGATAAAAGGGACAGTAACTCAGGTAATACAAAATTAGAGACTAACAATACAATAATTTCAAGAACATGAATGAAATAGACAACTTCCTATAAATACATAATCTACCAAAACTGGCTAGAAAATTGAAGTATGAACAATCTTATATGCAAAAGCAACTGAATCAGTGGTTAAGAAGTGTCCCACAAAGAAAAAACAGTGACAATTTTATCAGGGAGTTCTATCACTTAAACAGATCATTCTAATCCTACATAAATTCTTTCAGAAAAAGAAGAGTATATTTTTTTTAGGTCAGTATTACTATTAGAAGCAAAAATCTTAAATTAACTATCTTCAATTTGAGTCCACTAATGAAAAGAGAGACAAATGAGGACTGACTTTATGCTTGAAACACACCAATTTCACCCTGTTAACAGGTTACAAAAGAAAAACATCATCATTTGAAAAATGCAGAGAAGGCTTTTGATACAATTCAACATCCATTCATGACTTTTTTAAATTAGCAAACTAGTAATAGAAAGGAACATCCTTAACTTGAAAAGATTATCTACAATAAGCCTACAGCAAGCATCATACTTAACTGTGAAACTTTGAAAGTATTCCCTTTAAAATCAGGAACAAGATCAGGATGCCCCCATCACCGCTTCTATTCAACATTGTACTGGAGATCCTAGCCAGCACATTAAGACAAGAAAAAGAAAAAAAAAAAAAGCATAAGAATTGGAAAGGAGGAAACAGAAAGGTCATTATTCACAGATAGGTCTGTCTACACAAAAAATCCAAAAGAATTCTATAGATAATTTATCACAATTAGGAGTAGAGCAAGGTTGTTACACAAAGTCAAACTGTACTTCTATACACCAGCAAGGTAGAAAATATAATTATGAAAAGATATCATTTATGATTCAATACAAAAACAAAGTACCTAAAAATAAATCTAACAAAATATTTGCAATAACTTAGCTGAAGAAATTTATAAAACTTTATGAAAGACATTATACAAGACCTATATAAATGGAGATTATCATGTTCACAGTTAAGAAAACTTAGTTCTCTCCAAACTGATTCACAGATTCAATGCATTTCCCATCAAAATCCCAACAGATCATGCAATGTTTGTATCTATATAACTTAGAAAAATGATTTTTAAATTATATTAAGGATCAAATGGCCAAGAAGTACCCTAAAGAACTACAGGGCAGGAGGAGTTGGCCTACTTCTTGTCCCTCAATGATTGAGTAGACTTTGAGACCAACCTTCCCTATGAAAATTTAAAAACTGAAGGTAATATGAAAAACATCCATTTAAAGACATGAAGCGCTATAAAGTGAGCAAGGACCTGAGAGGCTAATGCTGTGGAAAGAAAGGAAGTATAGAAAATGGAGTACAACATTTAATGTCTCTTTTCTCCTGCAAATATCTGCCAATGGAAAAAGGGCCATGGACAGGTTGAGAAGTCAAAATCTTTGAATAGACTTACAAGGCTGGGAAAATGAGAAGATTATTTACAAAATATAACCTGCAAGAGCTGTTATCTGGAATATGTAATGAACTCCTACAAATCAGTATGAAAAAGATAGATGACCCAATATCAAAATGGGCAAAAAAACTGGCAAAGCCATGTCACAAAAGATAGCCAAATGGCCAATAAACATATTAAAAAGGACTTAACATCACTATTCATTAGGAAAATGCAAATGAAAACCACTGAATATTCACTAAAATGTTTAAAATTAAAAGAGTGGACAAGAAAGAACATGAAGCAACTGGAACTCTGTATTATTTTGCTAGTGAAAGGGAATAACAAATTACAACTACATACCAATGAGTCTTGCAAACAAAATTGAGGGAAAAAGACACAAAAAATACATACACCGTACAGTTCCATTTATGTAAGTTTCAAAGCACAGACAAAACTAATCTAAGACTACTGTCAAGCCAGAACTATCTTTGAGGAGACAGAGATTAGTCACTAGGAGGTAACTCAAGGGGAGTCTCTAGGGTCCTGGTAATGTTCTAATTTCTTCATCTGCATTTCGTTATATCAGAAAAAATTCATCCAGATGTATTCTCATGATCTATGTATTTCCTACATTAATGTCCTATATCAATAGAAGTTTGTTTTTGTGTAAGCTGCTGTAGAGCTGGAGTATTAAGAATGTGATGATGCTCTGAGCACAGATTAAAATATTAGAATATATTTTAGAATAATTCTAATTATTAGATAATTAGAAAATATTAGAATCCAAAAAGCATAGACAGATCCAATCGTAGAACTATTACAAATTAGTAAGAAAAAAGTTTTTTTTAACCTAGTACAAACATGGACAAGAGACATGAAATAGGTAAGAGAATCTCAGAAGAGTTAAGAAAATGTTAATAAGCACAATAAAAGATGCTCACTTTCATTACCAAAGGGAAAAATTAAAAACCAACAAGTGAAACTTTTACTCAATGGCAAAAACATTCAATGTGATAAAAGTGTTAGCAAGAAAGCTAAGTAATGAAAACTTCCACATTGTTGGAGAGAGCAAATACTGACACAATCCTTTTTGGAAAATAATCTGGTATTATCCAGTACTGCTGGAAATACACATATCCTTAAATCCCAGCAATTCTAACCTAGAATTTCTACAGTGAAACATACAAATATTTACACTAAACGAAATCAATAAAAAATCACAAACAGTATCAAATCAGTGCAGATTATGTTTATAGAATTTTTCTTTTTTTGCATTTTCAGAACATTTTGTATTTTAGAAGTTTGAATAAAATATCCAGGATGTGTAAGAGAAAAAGAAATGGAAATTTCTTTTGGAAATATACAAATTTCCAACAAGAAAATAGATACACTGGTATTCATACCATGGAAAATTAAAGTAATAAAAAATGACAATAAACAGCATCATTCCATTTGTACAAAATTTTTAAGTACATAAAAACTTAGATATATAAATTTAATTTTATATATCTACATACTGTGGATAAAATCAGGAAAGGGCTCCCTGCTGACCTAATGAAATGAACAATTTCTTAACTTACATGATGACAACATACATGTTTATTAACCTCTACCTTATAATCTTTTGTACTTATTAAATAACATATATTCAAAAAATTAGCGTTATCTGGGATATGCAATGAATTTTTACAAATCAGTATGAAAAAGATAGATGGCTCAATATAAAAATGGGCAAAGAAAAATTGGCAAAGCCAAATACACAAGCCACAATTACAATAAGAGAATTGTCTCAAATGATCTTTTTAAAGGAATTAGCATCCTCAGAGACTTCAAGGTATTTCTCACCATAATCTGAGTGAGAACCAGTTGCTATTGAAAAAAAGAAAGAATAAAGCTTCTATTAACTAACAATATAATCACTGAAATAAATCTTATAGAAGAGTTTAAAGACAAAAGGAAATCCTCACACATAAACAAATATATGTCAATCTAGAAGTCCAACTTTCATCCCTTAAGTCGCAAAGAAAACAGAAAAGAAGGAAAGAAATTATCTACAAAATAAAAGATATTCCCACACCTGAAAACAATTATTAGAACTAAAAAGTTACCTGCCCCTAGGAATGAAAAAAAGGCTTCCGACTAGACACATTTCACAAAATATGAAAGATAAAAAGATCACCACAAAGATTTTAAACAAGGTGACTACAAAACGATAACTATCAGAAATGTAATGGAACTACATTAGAAACACTGTTTTAAGTTCCTAGGGCAAAGCTTTCAAAATTCGGTAGGAAAAACTGATTACCATTTGTAATTCTATACCTAAACTTCCAATCAGGAACAGACAAGTCATTTTCAGACACTGAAGAAATTAGACTGTTTATCACATGTCCATCCAAAAACAATTACTCAAGATTATATTCCAATAATATAAAAAAAGAAATTTAACAAAGACAAGGGAGTCAAGCAAAAAACCTAATCCAGGAGTGCAATGTAATCCCAGGATGACAGCTATACAGATCTAGAAAGCAAGCCGCTCAAATGCGAAAAGGTTGAGAGCTCCAAAAAAAACCTACCTAAACTAATTCAAGAAAAGTTGAATGGTTACATATGACAACACATTATAATATTAAATTTAAAAAGTAATTTTCATGAGTTTTCCTCACTCAAGCAGACTTTATTATATTTCTCCTTTAAGGAGCACAGGTTTAGTAACAGAAGTTCCTCTATAGCTCCAAGTGATCTGGTTTCACAGTGACTAATATTTCTGTCAGGATACATACTACGAAGGGCAGTCCAATACTCAATTTCTAGAATCTTCCTACAGAAGCACAAAAAAGTTTAGAAGTGTCATAAACCATAATATAATGCTAAAATCTTGGCAGCGCAATAAAAAATGAAGGCTGGATGTAGAGGAAGAGTGGAGGTAGGAGAAACAAAGGGAAATGGAGGGGTACTGAATCCTCTGAGAGACACTGGGAACTGAAGAGATACTGTCTAAAATTGATAGGTCAAGAAACAGAAGTTTATTACAGAAAGTCAATAACAACTAACAGCAGAATTAGGAACAAAAATGTAACTGGTAGAAGACGACATAGATGGCCATACACATGAAAAGATGCTCATCACTCATCATCAGGAAAATGCAAATCAAAACTACAATAAGATATCACCTCATACCTCTCAGAATGGATAAAATCAACAATATAAGAAACAACAGGTGTTGGCAAGTATGTGGCAAAAGGGGGATCCTTTGGTACTGTTCGTGGGAAAGCAAACTACTGCAGCCACTCTGGAAAACAGTATGGAGGTTCCTCAAAAAGTTAAAAATAGAACTAATCTACCATTCAGCAACTGCACTAGGTTTTTACCCAAAGAATATAAAAATACTAATCCAAAGGAATACATGCATCCCAGCATTATCTACAACAGCCAAATTACAGAAGCAGCCCAAGTGTCCATCAATAGATGGATAAAGACCACGTGTGTATGTATATGCATACACACACACACACACAAACACACACAGAGGAATATTACTCAGCCATAAAAAAGAATGAAATCTTGACATTTGCGATGACAGAGTTGGAGCTAGAGTACATGCTAAGCAAAACAAGTCAGAGAAAAACAAATACCATATGATTTCATTCGTAAGTGGAATGTAAGAAACAAAACAAATGAGCAAAGGGGAAAGAAAGAGAAACTGAGGCAAATCAAGAAACAGACTTTTAACCACAGATAACAAACAGATGGTTACCAGAGGAAAGACTGAGGGGGGGTTGGGTGAACTAGGTGATGGGGATTATGGTGGGCACTTGTGATGAGCACTGACTGATGTACATGCTGAGTCACTATATTGTATGCATGAAATTAGTATTACACTATACATTAACTGGAACTTAAATTAAAACTTTAAAAAATAAATAAAAAATAAAACTAGCACAAATCAATATGCTAGGAAAAGTGGAAAACATAATGATCTAAAACTTCTTATCTGCTGGGCACCTGGGTGGCTCAGTGGGTTAAAGCCTCTGCCTTCGGCTCAGGTCATGATCTCAGGGTCCTGGGATCAAGGCCCGAATCAGGCTCTCTGCTCAGTGGGGAGCCTGCTTCCTCCTTTCTCTCTGCCTGCCTCTCTGCCTACTTGTGATCTCTTCTCTGTCAAATAAATAAATAAAATCTTTAAAAAAAAAAAAACTTCTTATCTACTAGAGTCAAGTAAAAGACACTCTTCAGAATTGAAAAATCAAGATACAGAAAAATACATGGTTTTTTTGAGTCTGGGAATTAGCCTAAAGAAAGGACTGTATTTTTTTTTCCTTCAGAATTTTCCTAAACTACCTGCACAGGTATTGCTTTCATTTGGGAAAAACAATGAGGAATGGTGATAAGAATAAAAATTATTATTAAAACCATTTTCCTGGGGCATCTGGGTGGCTCACGTCATGATCTCAGGGTCCTGAGAACAGGCCCCTAATGGGGCTCCACTCTCAGCAGGGGGCCTGCTTGGAATTCTCTCTCTACATCTGCCTCTGCTTCTCTTCCCACTCACGCTCATGTACGAGTGCATGCTCTCTCTCTTTCAAAACAAAGAAATCTTAAGACATAAAAACATTTTCCAGGTTGGGGCACCTGGGTGGCTCAGTCAGTTAAGCTTTTGACTCTTGATTTTGGCTCAAGGCTCTGCACTGAGCATGGAGTGTGGAAACTACTTAGGATTCTCCCTCTCCTTTTCCCTCTGCCCACCGCCTCCATTTGTGCACACATGCACATGCTCTTTCAACAAATAGTACTTTTTTTTAGGTGGCGCCTGGGTGGCTCAGTTGGTTAAGCGACTGCCTTCAGCTCAGGTCATGATCCCGGAGACCCAGGATCAAGCCCCACATCGGGCTCCCTGCTCACTGGGAAGCCTGCTTCTCCCTCTCTCATTCCCCTGCTTGTGTTCCCTCTCTGGCTGTGTTTCTCTCTGTCAAATAAATAAATAAATAATCTTAAAAAAAATAAAATAAAATAAGTACTTTTTTTAAAAAACAACATTTTCCAGGTTAAAGAAAAAATGAAATAATTTGGCCAAAGTCATACAGTCAATAACCATGCAAAAACAACCTTCTGCAACATAATCAAGAACAGCTTTTACTGACCTATATGAATAATCAAATGGAGAGTTCCAAATGTCTATGTTAGGTTTATATTGTTCTCTGCAAAGTCACAAAAATTCTTATTTGTTTCAAACCACTTTTCCAAAAAAGCCACATTACCGGGGGTGGGGGTCCAAAGTAAACATCCATAGAGAATAGTTTGGACTATGATACCAATCGATTCCACATATCACTTTTATTTCAACTGTGTATTTCTTAAACTCAGGTACTTGAAAAACAGACCAGCTATAAGCATAACTTGAGGGAGAAAGAATCATCCTTCAACAAATAATGTGGGAAAGTGGATATTCATACGCAAAAGAAGCTCAATCCCTACCTCATAAACAAAATTAACTCAAAATGGCTCAACAACCTAAATGTAAAAACTAAAACTACAAATATAAACTCTTATAAGTAAATAGACATAAATTTTTATGACACTGGATTAAGCAATAACTTATCAAAATCACAAGGAATAAAAAAAGTTATAAATTAAATTTTGTCAAAATTAAAACTTTTGTGCTTCAAAGTACATTAAGGAAAAGTGAAAAGACAGCCCATAAAAATGAGTAAAATATTTGCAAACCCTATCTGATAAAGAACTTGAACTTAAAAAGCAAAGCAAAACAACAACAAAAAAAAACAACTTAAAAAATGGGCAAAAGGTTTGAATAGACATTTTCCCAAAGAAAACATACAAATAGCCAATAAGCACTGGCAAAGATGCTCAACAGCATTAGTCACCAGGGGAATGCAAATTAAAACAACAATGAAATACGACTTTACACCCATGTGGGTGAGGATATGGGGAAATTAGGACTCTTAAAGCTACTAGTAGAAATGTAAAATGATGTAGTAGTTTGGGGAAAGTTTGGCAGTTCCTCAAACACTTAAACACAGAGTTACCACATGTACCCAGCAATGCCACCCCCAGGTAACTACCCAAAATAACTGAAAACATATGTCCGCACAAAACTTATGCACAGGTGAATGTCAAAAAGAGCAAACAACCCAAATATAAACTCATGAATAAACAAAATGTGGTATGCTCCACACAATGGAATATTACTCAGCCATAAAAAGGAATGAAGCACAGCTACATGGTGCAACACGTACCTTGAAAAGGTGATGCTAAATTAAAGGAGCCAGACACAAAAGGCCATGTCTATGATTCTATCTCTATGAAATGTCTAAAACAGACAAATCCACAGAGACAGAAAGTAGAATAGTGGAAGCTGAGAGCTGGATGAAAGGAGGAGGAATGACTGTTAATGGGTATTGGGTTTCTTTTGGGGTGATGGAAATGTTCTGGAATTAGATGGTGATGCCTGTACCACTCTGTGAATAGACCAAAACCATTTTGAAAAAGATGAATTTTATAGTATGTAAATTGTATCTCAATAAAAAAATTATAAACTAGTTCCAATCCAGAAAAACAAAGGCAAAATGCTGAGAAAAGAGAAAGATCTGAAGAATGTTACATTTAGAAAAGTGTCAACTTTCTCAGAAAAGATATTCATGAAGGGAGGTCACAGAACTAAGGAGCAAACAAATGCAAAGGTATCTACCATGTGCTTTCACAGACATGATTTCAAGTGAAGTTGTGTCCTGAAATTTTAGTTGTGTCCACTCGTGACTTTTCAATCATATGGCAGATTCAGTTGTATCTACCGTATCTATTAATCTATTTCCTTGTCCAATAGTTGAGCAGTATGAATGGTGAGGAACTCTAACCTCATATCCCCCCATTAACTTCCTATTCTCCTTCTATATCCTAACAGTACCCCAAGCTACCAGAATAGCAAGTCCTGCTAGGTATAAAGAACCAAATATTCTAGCCTTCTAGGCAGAAAATCTTGTTATTTCTATAACTTAAGACTCAGCATAAAAGCTCTTCTGCATTTGGTTTGCCAGTATCTATTAAGAAAGTGATGATCACTCACTCTTTCACTAGCCCACATGCTAAGACTGCATACACATTCACTCTCAGTCTCTGACACACATGGAGATAATAAACTCAATGCAAAAAAGGAAGGGGATGAGGAATGCAGGAAAGAAAAAGAATCTTTAAAGAAAAAAAAAATAATAATGTTACTGCAATAGATCCCTCCTCCATCTGCGTACTTTTCAGTGGTGAAAAGTAAGGACAGTGGATTAACCAGGTTAAATAATAGCAGGAAACTTGTCCAGAACTGCCAAAGACTGCACCAGCAGCCCACAGTATACAATTATACAACTGGAGGAGAAAGATAAGAGTAAAAAAACACTCTGGGGGATGCCTGGGTAGCTCAGTCGATTAAATTTTAGTTTTTGATTTTGATTTTGACTCACATCATGATCTCAGGGTCATGAGACTGAGCCCCATGTTGAGCTCTGCACTCATCCGGGAATCTGCTTGAGATTCTCCCTCCCTCTGCCCTTCTTGATTTTGGCTCATATCATGATCTCAGGGTCATGAGACTGAGCCCCATGTTGAGCTCTGCACTCATCCGGGAATCTGCTTGAGATTCTCCCTCCCTCTGCCCTTCCACCCCCCACTCGCCCTGGGCCCTGGTAATCGAACACGAGCTCACTCTCTAAAATAAAAAAATCACTTAAAAAAAAAAAAGCCACTCTGGTCGAAGAAGAAATGAGGGACTTCAGAACCCTGACTATTCTGCCTCTGTTCCATCCCTGTGCTTAGCTCTGATAGAGATCATTTCTTAGGGAGAAAGGAGAGTGGCAGTGACAGAGAGCCAAGTCATCCGATCTTAGGAGCTTGTACCAGGTTAACTCACAACTAGTTTATTTGCGAACTAGTTAATTCAGAAACTTCTACCGATAAAATAGCTATAAACAAGCAATGTGAATAATTTCTTCTCTAGCCCCCTGAAAGCTTCATATACATGATGTGTTATCATAATCATCCTTAACTACTCAGCCCACAATTTCCATTTACAGAGAACTTGCTCCTTCCTTTCCCCCAACCCATCAAGATAATCTCATGAGTCAGGTTTGTGTGCTAGGACTCTAAAATTCTGGCCATAGATGATCAGGACAGAAGTGGACCCTCACCTAAGCTCCGCCAGTCAGATCTTCTGTCTCAGAAGAACTAGAAGAGGAGCGCCTGGGTGGCTCAGTTGGTTAAGCGACTGCCTTCGGCTCAAGTCATGATCCCAGAGACCCGGGATCGAGCCCCACATCAGGCTCCCTGAGACCCAGGATCGAGCCCCACATCCGGCTCCCTGCTCGGCAGGAAGCCTGCTTCTCCCTCTCTCACTCCCCCTGCTTGTGTTCCCTCTCTGGCTGTGTTTCTCTCTGTCAAATAAATAAAATCTTAAAAAAAAAAAAAAAAAAAAAGGGGGCACTAGAAGAAAGGTGTGCTGGTATTCTGTTAAAATGAAAGCAGCAAAACGTAGGGTTGCCATATTCTGCTATGCCCTGACAAGACCTCTGGTATTGGCTTACATAGCAGTCTCAAAAACTAAAATCATCTGGCGGCCTCTTAAGGTTCCACAGGAGTTGCCTCATCGAATAACCCCCACCCCCACCCTAAGCTTACAAACCAAAGGCACAGGAGTCACCAAAGCAGAGCGGGGATGACCTTTCCCAGAATTCCTGACCTCCTGTACAAGAGATGGCATCACCAGGCAGAAGTGACCTTCTCTGGTTATACATGCCCCTAGGGAGCAGCCCTGAATGATAATGGATAAAGATAATGGAAATCCTCTCAGCAGCAGTATGGGCCGCCAAAAATATGTGACATCTAGGTCGGCTATTTCCTCTACTGCCAAGTTAGTCAACAAACTAATGCTGGCCACTTTTCCCTCATCCTTTAATTTACTTGATGATCTCTCTGACCCTCACAGAATATATTCTGAAGCAGAGACCATTTAGAATGCCCTACATGTTTCTTCCTCTTTTCCTGCTTTCTAATTAGATTTTCAATCAGCTGTCCTGTTTCCCCTCCAGTATAATAAATCACATAAGAAGGGCACTGGCTATTTATCATTGTTTAGTTTGTAGATTGCAGGCTGATGGCTAGCAGCACCACATGGACCTGAAAGAAACTACACAGAGCAGGACAGCTCAGACTCTGAAAAGCATGGACTCTAAAGCTGGATATCTGAGGTTAAAAATCTCAGGTCTTCCAGCTCAAACTGTGTCAGGTTACTCAAGCTGTCTCAATTTCTTCTGACAATTTCTTCACACAGTTCTATTACAATTGTTGTGAGAATGAAACAGGTATGTGAAGTGCTTAGAGCAGAGCCAGGCATGAAATAACCACTTATATTATAATGGATATCTATCATCATCACGTTTGAAATGGGGGCAGGGCACGGAGACTGTTCATCTTTAAATGTAGAAGATGCTGCTGAGCAACTGAGGCGAAAACTGGGGTAGATAACTCTTCTAGCATATATCTGCACACCCATCCCCTCCTCTGAAAACTCTTCCCAGTTACTCTCTGTTGGGCACCTTCTGTAAACTATGAGGGTGGGGCTATCTTCTATCAAGTGCAGGGAGAAGCTAAGACAGCTGATTTACAGAAAAAGATGATGAAGCTGACCCACAAAACAAACTTGGAGAGCCAGGTGGGGGAGGAGAAAAAAGAGGGAAGGGGAAAAGGTGGAGGGAGCTCAAAGGGGAGAGTGGAAAACGGGAAAGGGACAGGTAGACCCAAAGAGAAAAAAGCATCTTTGGTTTCCAATCACTTTGCAGTTCCTGGTTCCACTCAAACTTCAGCACTGACTGCCTTCTCTGCCATACACTGGTAAATAATTCCTCCCTTTTCTTTTTTTAAGATTTTGTTTATTTATTTGACAGAGAGACACAACAAGAGAGGGAACACAAGCAGGAGGAGTGAGAGAGGGAGAAGCAGGCTTCCGGCGGAGCAGGCTCCCCGAATGCAGGGCTGGATCCCAGCACCCTGGGATCATGACCTGAGCAGAAGGCAGATGCCCAACGACTGAGCCACCCAAGCGCCCCTAAGTCCTCCCTTTTTATTAAACTTTGGCCAACAACATTTATAAGAGTCTAATACAAGTCTTGGAAAATTTTTCATCAACAAAAAAACCTTTTAAGAGAATGAACCACACAGATGTTACTACGCAAAATTAAGAGGATATCGCAGGTTAAAAAAAAAAAAAAATGTTAACTTCAACTTTCAGTCTCCTGAACCAATCCAAAAGCTAATGCATTCATTTATACAGCTGAGGTTCAGTCCTGGCTGTTTCAAAGCTCCACAGGTGTTAAAAGCTCTAGGCTCTGAGACATTAACACTCCTACACTTGCCAAATATGAATACCCTTTACCTACTATCATGGTTCGCTGTATAAACTAATATAGAGCATAAAATGCATTAACGTACCATTCTTTTTGAAACAACAGAAGGGAAAACGGCAGGTATTATGCAAACTATAACACTCCCTTTAGATCAGAATCACTAATGCGTCCTTTTGCTGATGTCCACCGTACCAGTCAGGTGAACAGCCAACATCCTTCCCAAACCCATCCCTCACGGAAAAAAATAAACATACAAAACTGAATCTTTAGCGGATTCCTCTTCCTTCTTATTCCAAAAAAGTAGCCCTAACATCCGTCTGTTAGGCAAAAGGCCTGCCGTTAATTTCACGTTCACACTCATCTCTACTTTTGACTTTTTTTTTAAAATCAGAGTTTCGGTCAAGTATTCCATTTCTGTCGCCAGTAATTCAACGATCCATAAAAAATAAAGCCTCTTCGTTTACCACCAATTAGTTTCAGTTGAGGACTCTGTGAAGGTTACCAACCCAGGAAAAAATCTTTTCCGCTCTACCCCCAGCACACCCATTTTCAAACCTCTACTATACAAAGATATCAACAATAAAGTTGTGACCTTGTTCTAAGGCTAGAAAGAAAAATGTTTTCCCTCGAGCAAAACGAGTTCACAAACAAACCTCATGACAACACGACCTCTGCGGGTGTCTTACCACGGCACTTAGAAAATATCATGGTTTAAGGTCGATTATTAAAGGCAGTACTCCCAAAAGACCACGCTTCTCTTCAAGAGGAAGCACTGGTAGGAGAAAAGGGCCTTTCTCGTGACAGATCTCACTCAACGGTAGCATCAGCCATAAGAAGAGAGAGGATTCCTAAACGCAACTTCACATTTCAGAAAACGGTCTCCCACCAAGTGAGTAACGTGTAGACTTCTGAATCGCCACACACACATACACCCCGTGAACGTGGAAAGGCAAATCCCGCTTCCCACCTCAGCCCTTACACGAGGAAGTCGGGTCTCCACTAGCCCCTCCCGACGGCGGCCCCCGCCCCACGCCAGGTGTGCGGACCCCCGGCTGGAGCCACCCGCCGCTCGCCCGGATCCCGGGCCCGCCGCCCCCGCGCGGCCCAGGCGTCCTCTGCCGCCTGGTTCCCCTCCCCCGCCAGCGCCGGACACGGCGGACGCCCGCTCCCAGTCCGGCCGGGGCTCGCGGCTCCGCCAACCGGTCCCCACGAAACAAGAAGGTGGCGGCCGGCGACGCAGCGGCTTTCCCGCCTCCCCTCCCCCGAGGCCTCCACTCTCCACTCCCGCGCCCCCGCTTACCCTCAACTCCTCGAAATCCGCCATTTTACACCACCCGCGGGCACCGCCGCCGATGCCGCCACAGCACCCCCTCCCGCTGCCGCCAACGACGCCGCCGCCACCACGGCCGCCGCCGCCGCCTCCAGCACCATCCTGCACTGGGCGCCGCTGAAGACGCCGCGGCCACCGCCGCCGCCGCCGCTGCCGCCGGGTCTGTCACGTGACCGGCGCGGGAGCTCCGCCCCCGGCGCGCGAGGGCCCCGCCCTCCGGCGCCCACCAGGCCCACCCGGCCCACCACCTTCCGCCCACGTCTTCCGCCCGGGCTCGCGGCGCGCTGCGTTCGCCGTGCGTCAAATCCCGCCCTCTCCCGCGGCCTGCGGGCCTCCCGCACGCATTCAAGCGTCGGGGCTCTGGCCGTCCCCTCCGCCCCGCGCGGCGCCTGCCTCTCTTGGAAGGGCTGGCGCGACTGCAGCGTTACCCGCTGGCCTGGTGGAGGGCCTGGGCCCTGGGGAGCGATGAAGACGAAGAAGAGGTGTCCGGGACTTCTGACAACAACATTTCGGGAAAATTCTAAGGGTGCTCTTCCACGGGGTGGCTGTAGCTGGAGGAAAGCAGCCGCAAATAAAACCATCCCCCAGAGTAGTGGCGGAACAATCTAAATGTGGGTGTTGGATAAACTATTGTTCCAATCTAATGGTGCAGGATTGATGAGACCTGTTTGGGTTGGTAATATCCTCCAAGTACTAACCTGGCTGATTCCTTCTGACTTGAAGGGCGACTGAATGTCATGCAGTGCAGAGTTGAGAGACGGGCGGTGGGACTGGGACTTGAAATAAGAGAGTGAAATCAGAGCGCTCAGGAGAACCCTGGTTTTTTAAAAAGTTGAAGGGTCAGGGAAATCAGAGCTGGGAAAGATGAAATGCCAAGGGCAGAAGAAATGGAAGGAAGCTTGATGGCACCGCTGACGTCCTCATAAAGGATGAGAGAAGATGCTGAGTCAAACTGCTCAGAAAATTCACTGGACCAAGTCCAAGGTTAGGATTTCCTTGAAGAGGTGGGTGGAACCCACCGACGAAAGAACCTTAAAACAATACAGTTTGCAAGGCCCTGTTTAATTTGGTTCCTACCTACTGCCTCTTCCCAGCCCTATTTGTTTCATGAATAAAATAATGAATGAATAGTATCTAGAGTGGTTTCTAATGCTGGCTCTCTACCATTAACTTTTAGACTGGTCTTGGTTTGGCTTATTCTTGATTTTAACTTATTCTGTTCTTTGGCCTTGGTTTACACCTCGATGGAGTTTAACACTGTTCAATTGGCATTAAATGAAGGCCACAGTGAACTAGGAGCTTTGAGGAAATGGAGGGATGAATGGAATATAATATAACTCTTCCACCAAGAAGCTTACAACACGTAAGAGGGACCAAAACGAACACAAATACAGCTAAGAGAAGCATGGCCGCAAACTACTTGTTTGTAGTATTCATTGCACGGTTGGGTAGGTTTGACTGCAGAGTTCTAAGTGCTGCCTCAGATCATAACCCCATAATAACAAATGTCCTCCCTGTTGCAGTGATTACATCAGAGCTGAACGAGTAAATCCAACTACTACCACAGGGCATTTCCAGGCTTTGCCAATTAGATCAAGCGTGGGTGCATTTATTCAGTGATTAGAAATGAGGAGACTTTTAGCTTGTGAAGTGCTATAACCATTTTGCTACAATAAGGGGCTGGCCTGAGAACCAACCCGTCTCTTAAGTTAAAATTCACCAAAAAAATACCATTTATATGTAAATGTTTTGTGGAAAGCCTGAGTGGTAAAGACTGGAGGGAATGCCTGTCTCTTTGCTGTCACCAACAGTTGAGCTCTGGTCTAAATTTGTATATCTTACTCATGAGATAGAAATCACGGCACTTACTTGACTCTAACTTCCTTATAATGTGGCATGAAATGTCCTTGGAGCAGAGTTGGGAAGGAGGGAGGTGTTATAATCTCACCACCACTTTAAACCACATACCAAAGTACCACTTCCAGCTACACACAGAACTATTCACCCAGAGGAATTCCATTAAATACAATTTTATTCTCTATACCCAAAGTGGGGCTTGAATTTACAACACCAAGATCAGGAGTCACACAATCCACAGCCTGGGTCAGCCAGGCATCCTCCTTATTACATTATCCATGATAAAATGTGTTAACACTTTTTATAGATTAAGATTCTAGGCAATTAAAATTACCTGACTGGTCCACCCCCTTAGCCTAGCTCCAATTAAAAACATCACTATTTAATTAAAGTGACCTAAGATTATAATATATGAAGTCAAAAGTCTCGGAGTAGCTTTTTCACTTATTAGCTGTATAACTTTAGCAAAGTCACAACCTCATTTTCTAATCTATAAAACAAACGATTATTCGTGAACTCAGAATTTTGAAGGATTAAATGAGATAAAGTATATAACTATGAACTTTTAAAGTGCTAGATGATAAATCTTTTACATCTGAACAGCTGATAAGCATCCAAAAAAAGTTTTAAGAGGCATTCATATATCCATATGATATAATTCAGTATCTTTAGAAAAGACTCAACCTAGTTGGACCATGCATGAAATTTTGAATTCAGTTCCAAGCACTGTCTTATTAATTCTTTTCCTTTCTATCTCTGAACCCAACATATCCCTGATCTCAACATCTCTCTTTTCCACTGATTTCTTCCTCTCTCCATATAATCATTTTCAAACCTCCTATACTTCCAAGCCATTTTTCTGCCTTTGCCTATCATACATCTATTTTAATCACATTTCTTCACTCCTTTATACTTTCCAATAGTGTTTGGCCTTAAACTTTATTGAAACTAATATCAAAGAAACTGAACAATGAGTTTAGCTTTTAATTTTATATCTCAGACTTTTTAAAAAATATTTTATTTATTTATCTGACAGAGAGAGAGATCACAAATAGGCAGAGAGGCAGGCAGAGAAAGAGGAGGAAACAGGCTCCCCGCTGAGCAGAGAGCCCTATGTGGGTCTCGATCCCAGGACCCTTAGATCATGACCTGAGCCGAAGGCAGAGGCTTAACCCTCTGAGCCACCCAGATGCCCCATCCTAAACTTTTTATTCTGAAATTTTTAAACACTAAGAAAAGTTGAAAGCATAATAGGATGAACACCGGTATATATTCTAACTAGATTAAACAATTGTTGATATTTGAATAATTTTTATTGATATAATTTACATACAATAAATCCTCATATCTTAAGTAAAGTCTTCAATTAGTTTTGAAAAATACTTATCAAGATACAGAGCATTGCCATTACCTCCAGAAAGTTCCAAGTTCCTTTTGCCCTAATCCAGTCAAGGCTCCCACAGAAACTACTAATGATCTGATTTCTAATATTACAAAGAGAACTAAAAAATGAAGGAACATTCTCTAGTTATTTTTAAGTGCTATAATAACTGTGATGGCAAAACTAGACAAAATTTAGTTTTCCCATATAATTTATAAATACCTCTTACCCTAGTAATGCAAGGATGGTTTCACACAGCATATATAGTAAGCAACTTCGTAATTTGATCCAACTCACACCTATGTACAAGATTTGCAATAGTGAAACACTTAAAACACCTTATCTTGTTCAGGACGCCTGGGTGGCTCAGTTGGTTAAGCAACTGCCTTCGGCTCAGGACATGATCCCGGAGACCCGGGATCGAGTCCCACATCGGGCTCCCTGCTCGGCAGGAAGCCTGCTTCTCCCTCTCTCACTCCCCTTGCTTGTGTTCCCTCTCTGGCTGTGTTTCTCTCTGTCAAATAAATAAAATCTTTAACAAAAAAAAAAAAAACAAAAAAACAAAAAAAAACACCTTATCTTGTCTACCAAGAGAGTAGGTATATACATTGTGTTATATTCCTAAAAAAGAAGGCTATGTGTATGGAATGAGAAAAAAAATGAATAAGCCAAAGTTACATAAAATTAATGTGCAGATTCCAAAAACAATGTGAAAAAAACATCAAGTTGAAAATACATTATATATCCTTTCTATAGATTTTTCCAAAATATGAAACACTGGTATCTATTTATGGATACATACATATGTGATAGAAGTTCAAAAACATACATGTGAATGATAAATACCAAAACCAAGACAGTGGGTATCTCTGAAGAGGGAATGGGATCTGTGGCATATTCTGGGAAATTCTATACTTACGTTTTTTTCTTAAAAAAAAATACTTGAGGCAAATATGTGTTAATATGACAGATTTGGAAGGTAGACCAAACTACTTTTCTTTATATTTGTATGCTTGAAACATTTCATAATAGGACAAAACTCAAAATATATCCCAAATCTGATCATTCTTTCCAACTTCCCTGCTCCTCAGCCTGAATGACTGGAGTAGCCTCCTGTCTTAGTTCCTTGCTTTCTAGCTTGTTCCACTACTGTTATTCTCCACACAAGAGCCAGAGTGCTATTTTAAAAATATAAATCTGCTCTCACCAACCCCTAATACAAAACCTTTCCATGGGCTTATACCATTCTAAAAATAAAAATTGAACTCCTTACCACAGCTCACAGGCCCTTGTTTCATCTCGGACACCTAGCTCTTAGTCTTCCTCCACTATCGTTATTTACCCCTTTAAACTGTTTTATTTTTCTTCTGGAGCTTCTCACCCCCTCAGATTATATTCATTCATGGCTTAAGGGTACAGTTGTTCCCAGAGTCCCCAGCTTCCACCAGAATATAAATTTCATGAAAGTGGGAACGCTATGTTCTGCTGTATCCCCATTGCTAAGAATATTGCTTGACTCATTAAATGTGACTTATTTTTTTGGAGGAATGAATAAATGATTTTATTTCATTTTTCATTTTTTTCATTCGAACAGGAGAGGAATGACACTTTGGTGGTTTTAAAAAAAGGTATAATCAAACATATGGAAGCTGAAAATTATGGGGTACTCTGTCAACAATAACCACAGTTAAGTCTCATTAAGCATTCATTACACACCAGGCATTTCCAAGCACTGGGACCATTTACTTCTTGGGGAGCATATCAGCCTTGCTCTCCTTCTCATAGGCCCCAAAATCTATTTGTGACAGGGAAGCCTCCTCCCTAGTCACACCTTATTGGATCCAATCAAACGCCAGATGAGAAATGCCCATCTGTTAGCCAGGAGGAAGCAATCAGGTTCTTTTTCTTGAAAATTGTGCTGAGAGTCGTGCAAGGCTGAAGAAGTTTGAAGATGAGTCATGTTGATGGCAGAACATTCTTGAATGAAGGGGACAGCTGTTGAGGTCCCTGAAGCTGCATTTGTATTTGCCCTCCTGGACCTTGTTGTTCAATGTTTCCTGGGTTTATTAAATTTTTTTAAGGTTTTATTTATTTATTTGTCAGAGAGAGACACAGCGAGAGAGGGAACATAAGCAGGGGGAGTGAGAAAGGGAGAAGGAGGCTTCCCGCTGAGCAGGGAGCCTGATGTGAGTCTTGATACCAGGATCCCAGGATCATGACCTGAGCAGAAGGCAGATGCCCAAGAACTGAGCCACCCAGGCATCCCTGTTCCCTGGGCTTAAAGACACCGCGTTCTCCCTCTGCCCTTCCCAAGGCACCCAGTGCCTTCATTTTTAAATGAGCGTAGGTAAGTCTCTCTGTTTTGTTGATGATGAGTTTTCTTGAAAACTCCCCCTCATTCCATGCCTTGAGAAGCCCTACTTCATTCTTTCTAAAAGCAGAAAAGTCAATCATGTCTTCTTCATCAGGGAAACTCCACTAAGACAGTGTTTCCCATGTGTGGTCTCATTTAATTGTTGTAACATTATGAGAATGTATTACTAGTCCCATTTTCCAGACGAGGAGACAAGGCTTGAACAGGTCGAAAAACATTCCTGAAATCACAGAGCAGTAAAGGTTCCAGTTCTGGCCTGTGTAACTCTGGAGAGGAACCCGACTCGCTCCGTGTGGCTGCGGGAAGGGTAGCAGGAGGACTGTGGTGGAAATGAGGTGAAACCACAGCCAACATTTTACTTTATATATATATGTATATATATATATATATATATATTTAAAGTATTTATGTATCAGGGCGCCTGGGTGGCCCAGTCCATTAAGCGTCTGCCTTCAGCTCGGGTCATGATCCCGGGGTCCTAGGATCGAGCCCCACATCGGGTTCCCTGCTTGGTGTGGAGCCTGCTTCTCCTTCTCTCCCTCTGCCCGCTGCTCCCCCTACTTGTGCTCTCTCTTTGTCAAATAAATAAAAATCTTAAAAAAAAAAAAAGTATTTATGTGTTTATTTGTCAGAGGGAGAGAGAGAGCACACAAGCAGGAGGAGCAGCAGGCCAAGCGAGAAGCAGGCTCCCAGCAAGCCCCATGCGGGACTCAGTCCCAGAACCCTGGGATCATGACCTGAACTGAATGCAGAGGGGACTTAACTGAGCCCACCAGGCATCCCAGAGCCAACATTTTTGTATCATTTAGGGCAATTTAGAAACTGATACTGACAACAGTGATGGGACAAAACACAGATTTTATTCTGTTTTTGGAGACGATCCAGAAAAGTTTTATTCTCACATTTCAGCAATCGTCGGCAGAGATTTATATCGACACAGAATGGCTATATGATTAAAACATTTTCTCTTCCCATTGACAGAGTTGACAGTTTTTAAGAATGGCAGGATGTTTTTTTAGCAACATAAAAAATGGAGTTTTAATATATTTTCGGAGATGATTTATAGTTGACTGTCACAGGGTTCGCAGTGAGGCAGGTATATTTCTTGTCATTCTTGAAAACTCCCCCTCATTCCATGCCTTGAGAAGCCCTACTGAAGGTGGCTTGACATAAGTGAGGTTGTGAATACAGAAATCCAAGGTGTTTACTTGCGGAAGGTCTAGGGGAGAGAAAGGAATGGGGATTGATGGATTAAAGTATGATTTGAAGAGAGTAATCGATAAATCAAAGCTTATGATTTAAAAACACTCAGAATTCACTTTATAGAACATCCTTGCTGGGGGAGAATAAGCATGTGGAATAACTCATTTTCTCCAACTGAAATTGGACTGTGTTTTTAATACTTCAGAAAATAATACGCCTTGAGGAAGAAGCAGTACGCTTGTGCTCTAGCTCACAGACCTCAAATGACACAACTTGGAAGCATCATGAATGCATGCATTAGAAACAGTTTTGTGGGCACCTGGGTGGCTCAGTGGGTTAAAGCTTCTGCCTTCGGCTCAGGTCATGATCTCAGGGTCCTGGGATTGAGCCCACCCACATCGGGCTCTCTGCTCGGCAGGGAGCCTGCTTCCTCCTCTCTCTCTGCCTGCCTCTCTGCCTACTTGTGATCTCTCTCTCTCTCTGTGAAATAAATAAAATCTTAAAAAAGAAATAGTTTTGTTTACTTTGGTCTTTATTTAAACTGTTTAAAACTCAAGCACAAGAGATTTTAATGTGTTTTATAAAAGGTGGGAAAAATACGTTCTTAGGAAAAGGAGAATTTTTCTTGTTTTGGTAGGTATTAATAGTTTGGGAAGCAACACATTGATACATTAAAAAATTGGCTCCAAGAGCAGGGAACCTACCATTCACTCACTTAACACTTCCATGGTCCTGGGAGTTACTGCTGCACCAGAAAAGAAGAGGAGGCCGGGGCCACACTGGCTCCCTGTTGAGATGTCTACTCGTGTGCCAGGGAAGGTCCTACTTAAGGCTGAAGACCCCAAAATGAGAGACAAACAAGGGTGAGGGGCATGATGGGAAGCTCAGAGGCAGAGGATGACAGGAACTGCAGATGTCCAATATTACAGTCCCCTCTGGAGAGCCAAACAATGCAGCCAGACCAGGTGTATCTGTGACAGCAAGATCTTTCCGAATTTCCCCGACATGCTGAAAAGTGTGCCCATGTCAAAGAGCGTTAAAAGAAAACAAAAAAACAAAAAACAAAAAAAAAACCCCAAGAAACCTACAAAGGCTCAAGGGGCCAGCTGTGGAAAAGGTCCACATGGTCCTGAGAGGAAAAGGGTATGGAATGGGGCATGGAAACATCTTCCAGCATTAAGATAAAGATAAATTTATCTGTTGAATAAATTGCAACAGATGGAGGGGAAGAGGTGAAAAGGATTACGAGTACACTTATCTTGATGAGCACTGAGTAACATATAGAATTGTCGAGTCATTATATTATACACCTGAAACTAATATAACATTGAATGTTAACTCTACTGGAATTAATTTTTTTTTAAAAGAAATAAAACTATCTGTGGAATAGAACTTTGCCCTTATTTTTTTCTTTTAATTCATCAGGGTTTGGGATGGAGGGTATGTATGCTTATGTGTATATCCTAGGTATTAATCTAAGGATAAATTTAATCCCATGGGACATTTGGCATTTGGCAATGCCTGGAGATATTTTTGTTGTCACAGTTTTGGGGAATCCTACTAATATCTAGTGGACAAGGCGGGGGATGCTGCTAAACATCCTAGTAAGCAAAGGTCAGTCCCTGGCAACAAAGAATTGTCTATTTCAAAATGTCAATAGTAACAAGTTTGAGAAACACCTCCCTAGCCCATCAAATGTAGCTAGCAGATAATTTCAGTGAGAGAAGTTGAGTTCCTTTCTTTTTTTTCCTTTTAAGTAAACGCTATGCCCAAGGTGGGGCTTGAACTCACAACCCTGAGATCAAGAATCACATGCTCTATTGACTGAGCCAGGTACTCCCAAGTTTCTTTCTTAAAGGGAAAATTCATGCGTTGGTGTTTTCTTTTTCTTTTCAAAGTGGTGGTTTTAATTAAAACTAATTTTGGGGCCCTTGGGTGGCTCCGAGGGTTAAGCCTCTGCCTTCAGCTCAGGTCATGATCTCAGGGATGTGGGATTGAGTCCCACATAGGGCTCTCTGCTCAGCAGGGAGCCTGCTTCCCCCTCTTTCTCTGCCTGCCTCCTGCCTATTTGTGATCTCTCTCTGTCAAATAAATAAAATCTTTAAAAAAAAACTAATTTTAAGACAGGATGAGATGAGATTGGGGACATATGTGTCAAGATGAAGACTTTGGGGCGCCTGGGTGGCTCAGTTGGTTAAGCGACTGCCTTCGCCTCAGGCCATGATCCCAGAGACCTGGGATCGAGTCCCACATCGGGCTCCCTGCTCGGCTCGGCGGGAAGCCTGCTTCTCCCTCTCTCACTCATCCTGCTTGTGTTCCCTCTCTGGCTGTGTTTCTCTCTGTCAAATAAGTAAAATCTTAAAAAAAAAAAAAAAAAAAAAGATGAACGCTTTGGATGCTCTGTGACACCACACAGGATTTTGTAAGTAGTAGTGTGATAAGATCTTTGGTCTGGGGGCATCTGGGTGGCTCAGTCGGTTAAATATCTGCCTTGAGCTCAGGTCATGATCCCAGGGTCCCAGGATCAAGCGCCACATTGGGATCCCTGCTCAGTGGGAAGCCTGCTTCTCCCGCTCCCTCTCCCACTCCCTCTGCTTGTATTCCTCTCTAGCTCTGTTTCTGTCAAATAAATAAATAAAATCTTAAAAAAAAAAAAAGATCTCTGGTCTAGAAAACTAACTGTAGGACTTAACTATGTGGTTAGGTGATCTCCAAACACCTCATCTGAAAATCTCCCCTCTCAGCCCTTAGAGTCCCTGCCTCATTATTCTTCATCTAGAACATTTCCATAGTTTCCTTTCTGAACTTCCAGCTCCTGGCAGTCACCTTTTCAAAGTCACCTTCATTTCTAAAGAATATTTTCACTGGATATAGAATTCTAAGTTAATGGTACTTTTTTTCTTTGAGCACATATAGAGATGTATTTCTATATTCATCTGGATTCTCAGGTTGTTTCCATGTCTTGGCTGTTGCAAATAATGCTGCAATGAACTTGAGGGTATAGATATCACTTCAAGCTGGTGACTTCATTTCCTTTGGATACATATCCAGAAGTGCAATTGACAGATCAAACGGTAGTTTTATTTTTTAATTTTTGAGGAGCCTCCATACTGTTTTCTACCGCGGTTGTACCAATTTATATTGCCACCAACAAGGGTTCCCTCTTCTTTGTGTCCTTGCCCACATTTGTTGTCTTTTTAATAGTTATCACTCTAACAGGCATAAGGTATACCTTACTGTATTTTTTTATTTGCATTTTCCTGATGAGTAGAAATGTCGAGCACCTTTTCATGTACTTGTTCATTTGTATGTCTTCTGTTTTTTTATTGGATTTTTCTTTTTTTTCTTTCTTTCCTTTTTTTTTTTTTTTTTTTTTTTTTTTTTTTTTTTTTTTTTTTTTTTTTTTTTTTTTTTTTTTTTTTTTTTTTTTTTTTTTTTTTTTTTTTTTTTTTTTTTTTTTTTTTTTTTTTTTTTTTTTTTTTTTTTTTTTTTTTTTTTTTTTTTTTTTTTTTTTTTTTTTTTTTTTTTTTTTTTTTTTTTTTT